>JACEIK010008675.1:41829-60381 GCA_018107945.1 Datura stramonium | reverse complement strand
ACCACCGCCTCAATAACTATATAAAGATCCTTCACATTGGATTAATTCATTTTAACATTTTCCCTTGGCAGAAGAGTTTCCTTGAAAAATGATTTCCTTTGTTTTTCATCAAATTACGCTGCTAAACTCCATTCAAATGCAAATTCACCAGTGATAGCGAGTTACAGGACTACAAGGAATGTCTCTGCGGAGTTATTTCTTGGAAATTTGCTAGGAGTACCGAATCCTCTCCGAGTAAAAGTTCTCGGAATCACTTCTAATCAAGTCCTAAATGACTAAAAGTTAAAGGTAAGCACTTCTACCTTATAGACTCTCGAGAACTTGTGAGTTTTCGGCTGAATGAATCAAAGTTGAGTTATAGTTGATATTTTTGAAAGATATCATTACTTTCCAATTCCTACTACTGAAATAGCCTTATTCTCTCAGCGTAGAGGCTGCAATTGAGTGGAATTATTGGCTATAGGTTGGAACTATTTGGATAAATGAGAATCGACATTCGAAGTATGTTAAGGATTATCTCTTCGGCATGTTATTCTCGCCGTATAGCGATACGACCTATTCCCTCAAAAGTAGATAATAATATGATATGTTGGGATTAGCTATTGCTAGTAGATATGATCTTATATGTTGTGATTAGCTGTTGCTAGTGGATAATGATCTTATATGTTGTAATTAGCTCCTGCTAGTAGACAAGGATTATGTATGTTGTGGTTAGTTACTATAAGACGTATTGAGATTATACCATAGTATCCCTTATCGGGAAAGGGTGTGTTAAGTATGATGAATGCTGGGTGCGCCATAGTGTGTTCTCCATTCACCTATTTACCATTTAGAGGTATTCTAATGTTTTGTTGTTGTGCCTAGGCCTTAGGAGTTTACGATTAGCTATTGGGCCTAACTTGGTAAGTTAGACAGCATAGGGCATAGCCGAGTGATATAACTTTCCGTTTGGCACCTATATTGTTAGTAAAGCTCGCCGAGAGGCCGTTGGCATACCTTGACGCCTCCAAGGCCAGAGTTTGAATAGTGTGGTCTTACCTTCGAGTCAGTGGCACCAGGGTTGCCTAGTGAACTGAGGGGACAACCTGCCATATGACTGGCTACTGTCAGTGACCGTTAGTTTCAACCGACTCAATGCTTGTCCTACAGGTCGCTAAGGAAACCCTTCCAGTTACTACAAGTCTGACAGACTAATTTTATACCCTAAGGATGGAACCTTATTAGTAATGATATGTGAGGCCAACGCCCTAGGCTTTTTTTATAGATGCCCTGGTACATGTTGCTGTGAAGGGCTAGGTCCAGATATACCTGCCTATGTGGCTATGAACCGTCCAGAGGAATCATATGAAATCTGGACAAACTAAGTTAAGGTCCAAAGGGACTAGAACCAGAATATCACAGTGTTACTTCCAGGCTAAGAGTTATAGTAAGCTGCCTGTGGAGAGTTAGGGCTGATCGCTTGGCAGCATGTCTAATCAGTAGCAGCCCCACAATTGCTCTGAGCGGAGGAAATAAATAGTAAGTCGTCTATGACCTTATTATTCACTTATAAGCTATCATTTTCCTAGAATGGCCTACAAGTATCTCTTAGGCCACCTCGAACCTCGCCCTATTCTGTCTAGGCCGTTAGAGATTATAATAACCTCCAGGACCCTCTAGTCAGGTGTAGGCACATGGGGTGTGCCAGTTGGCAACTATACATACTATTCTAGGGGCGAGTAGTGGTTGCGTTAGGCCTAAGTAGCCATATACGCCTTTTGAGTGGCTAGATTGAGACTAAAATGTAGTAGTTCGGTCGGGATTGACCCCATCTAGGATAGCCTTCTGTTGACCAACTTCATGGTTACTAATTGTGTTATTGCCTATGGGGCTATGGATTGCTCAAATGAGTTACGTGATGTCCGAAAGGACTATAGTTAGGCCTATAAGGCTATATTTATGTCCATCCACGTATAGACTTATTCTTATGCCATACTAGCATTATTGACCCTTCGTCGAGGCTTGCATGCCCAAGGTGCAGTTACAGGAGCCCAATGGGCTTAGACACAGTTATAGGAGTCAAACAGACTCAGTTGTAGACCAAAAGTCTAGGTAGGTTGGCTATAGTTACCAATAGAGTCATAAGGTGTCATACCCCAGAAGCCCAAAGATCAGACAGGGAGTTAAAATGGAGAAAAAATTAAAACTGACATCAGGACACAGAACGGGTCGTGAGGTGACTTGTGAGAGCAGTCCATGGGTCATGATATGACTCGTGATGCGGCTTAGAAGGTGAGTTGTAATTTGGGAATTTGGATCCCCACGGACGTGACCACGAGTCATGGTTACGACACAAGCTCGTTAGGCCAGTCGTGGGAAGGGGTGATTGAGAAAGGAAAAGAAGAAGGTAGTGTACCTAATGGAAGGACCCAGCGAGTCATGGTCAGCCAATGGAAGTTATTTGAAATCACAATCAGTGTACATGATGAGTGATGACCATGAGTCGTGGTCACCAGTAATGAATTGTGAAGTCACCCGTGACGAGCCCAGATGACTTGATAAGCAGTGTAGTAGACGGACGATGCCACAAGTCATGCCCAGAGGTGAAGAGTCGTCATGTCCCTGATAGGGATTGACTGGCAGTTATTTTCTGTGAATTTAGCAAGAAATTTTCCGTAAATCTTTAGATCCTAAGGCCTAAACTATTTTTTTTAAGTATGAAAGATAACTTTTAAGAGGGTTAAGTTCATTTTAGGCCATTCTCCTTCATGCATGCAAAGATAGAAAATTAGAGGGGGGATCAAGCTTGTTCTTCTTCAAATTCTCTTCAACTCCTCTTGGGCAATCAAAGAAGTGTAAGAATCAGCTATAATTAGGTATGTAGGGTCATGAATGGGTGAATTCTTTCACACCCATGATCAATCCCTCTCTAATCTATGGGGATTTAACCCAATGCATGAAATTTCTAATTCTCTACATGGGTAAGATTTAAATATGTTTCTACTATTGAGTTATGATTCATGGGAAAGTTTTACGTTATTTTCAATGAAAAATCATGTTCTAAGTTTATTAAATAAAAATTCCAAATTATAGAAAGTTCATGAAAGATGAGATTAGTGATGAACGTATGATTATGATGAGATATTATGATGAAAAGCATGTTTTCAAGCCACCCATGTTCATAATCATGTTTTCAATTTGAATTGAGTATTTTCAAGCATGTGAATGTATTGGGCAATGCCCATATGTTCAAGTATGATTTATAACTTTTCCGAATTAAGCTTACCACATGGTTTTGGAGAGAAGACTCCCAATTATCTTTCAGCTTGTGGTATGTTCTGAGATAAAGATTCTCATATGCATGATTTCATATTTGAGATGTATTTCATTATTTAGCTTCATCAATTGATAATGGTAAGCTTCGTTGAAAAAAGATGGAGAACATATGCATGTTTTTGGGAGTAGTGTCTAGCACAGAGTAGGCTAAGGGTCGATCACCCCATGCCTCAAAATAACGCACCAACATAGGTTTATACTTATATATATTAGTTCGGGATCTCCCTTGTGAGTTATCCCCTACCCTATTAGGCCACGAGCTTGATATCGATATCATGGTATTGTCCCTAGCACTGACAAGGCTTGGGATGGCTCTTCCCACTTGAGTGTGACAATTTGGACCACGTAAGCTCTATCGTGGTATGTTGGTTAATAGACAAGTCTCCCATTGTTCCTCATGATTTCAGTTATGCACGTTCACCATTCATGAGAGTTATACATATATATATATGTTCTAAAGCAGGTTTGACTCAATGCTCAGTTTTACTCATGACTACCAGATTTAAGCTTTAAGTAAATCGATTCAGTTATGATGTTACGTTATGATGAGATCATGATTTCAGAAAGAATGCATGCAGGCCCTACTCCCAGATTCTTATATTTTATGTTTTACATTATGCATATTTTTAAATGATTTTACTTACTTAAGAAGTTTTACTTACCTTGCATACTCGGTACATTCCACTTACTGACCGCATACTCTATGATGTATCATCTTATGATACAGGACCCGACACTCAGACTCAGCCCCGTTCATAGCCATTCTTCAGAGTTAGCATATTACACTTGTAGGTGAGTTCTCATCTCCTGAGGGTCATACTTAGTCAAATTTCCCTATATATTTTTCAGTTTTCATCTTATTTGAGTTAGTTGGGGTCTTGTCCCATCAACTCATCATGTTTAGAGGCTTTTTAGACAAAAGGATGTATTCAGCTTCAGATTATGTATTCTAATGTTATGTTTATTTCAGACTTCCACTAAGATTATTATGTTGACTCTTCAGTTTTAGTGATTGAGTTAGATATATGTTAATGACATGGGTCGAGTTGGACTCTATCGGGGCTCCTTGTCCCATGTCTCGATACGGGCCTCCGTTTGGGTCATGACAAACTTGGTATCAGAGCAATAGGTTTGAAGTGTCCTAGTATGTCTGATGGCCATGTTAAGTAGAGTTTTTTTCATGGGTGTAAAGCGCGCCACACTTATGACGAAGAGGCTACGAAACGTTTACAAAATGTTCCCTTGTTTCATGATTTAGGTCGTGCTATGAAATATCTCCATATTCTTCTAATTCGTGCTATTCGCAGTTGTAGAATCATGGCTTCCTGAAGAGTAAATGGTAGAAGAAATGGGAATGGAGACAAGCAAGGGGATGGCAACGAAAACAGGCACCAGCAGGCCCCACCAGTCCAGGAGCACCATGCACCGGAGCCAGTTGCCCATGCAGAATCTAGGGCAGCTATTCAAATGCTCGCGTAGGCCTTGATCGCTCAGGTCAATCAGCAGGCAGTTACGCATGTCCCATAAAATGGCAATGCGGTGGTGGCTTGAGTCAGGGATTTCTTGAGAATGAACCCACCAGAGTTCCTCGGGTCAAAGGTAGATAAGGACCCGCATGAGTTCATTGATGAGATTATAAAGATGACCTAGGTCATGGGGGTGAATGGGGTTGAATGTGCATAGTTGGCCTCATATCAGCTAAAAGGGGTCACAAACATATAGTTTCATCAATGGAAAGATAGTAGGGTTGTCGGAGCAGGTCCTGTCACTTGGGAAGAGTTCCAGTTTGCATTATTAGATCGGTTCTTCCCTCATAAGATGTGAGAGATGAAGGAAGCTGAATTTGTGAATCTTAAGCAAGGGGGAATGATGGTGCAGGAGTATGCCCTTGAGTTCACTCACCTATCGAAGTATGCCCCAGAGTTAGTGGCTGATCAGAGGGCGCGGGTGAGCAGATTTGTTCATGGTGCGGGCTATTTGGACAAGGATTGTAGGACCACTATGCTCCACCAGGATATGGATTTCCCTCGGATAGTCTTGTATGCCAAGCAGATTGAGGCGACGCATATGAGAGAGAAGGAGGCCAAGAGGGACAAGACTAATAGTCACAGATTCTCACAGTCGAGGTCAGGTGGTGGACACCGACAACAGACCCACCATAGATCTTCAGCCGCAGTATCTTCAGCGTTGAGTGTGCCATCCAGGCCTAGGCATGATCAGAGGGGGCGAACATCAGGCTCGTGGTGTCAGAGCAACAGATCCGCAGATTTTGTATCCCAACTTGCTGCAGGTGTGGTAGGGGGCACACGGGCCAATGCTTAGAAGGTTCAGGTGCTTGCTTCGGGTGTGGGAAGTCCGAACACATGCTCAGAGATTGATCGGCAGCGAGGCAGGACTATGATGGGGGTCGAGGCCCATCTTCTAGTTCAGCAGCCCCACCTGCATGCTCAGCACATCAGGGGGCATCTACTAGCACAGGTGGCGGTCAGCGCCAAAAGTAGATTCTATGCCTTAGCATCCCGCCAGGAGCAGGAGGTCTCCCCAAATATAGTCACTGGTATGTTACGAGTTTTTCATCTTGACGTATATGCTTTGTATATCTGGGGACTACCTTGTCTTTTGTGACATCATATGTGGCCAGTAGCTTCAGAGTCAGCCCCGAAGTCTTGTCAGAACCCTTCTCGGTCTCTACTCCAGCAGGTGATTCAATTGTAGCTAGACGGGTGTATAGAGGTTGCCCTGTCTCAGTCCTTCAGAAAGTCACCTCAACAGATTTGATAGAGTCAGCCATGATCGATTTCGATGTTATCCTCAGCATGGATTGGCTATTTGCATGTTATGCCTCAGTTAATTGTAGGACCCGGGCAGTAGAGTCTAGATTTCCAGGAGAGTCAATCTTAGAGTGGAAGGGTAGTTCAGTTGTGCCTGTAGGTCATTTCATTTCATACCTTAAGGCCAGAAAGATGATTTCTAAGGGTTGTGTGTACCATCTATTTAGGGTTAAGGATGCGATGTCCGAGACCCCAACAATCCAGTCTGTCCCAGTAGTATGTGAGTATCCAGAGGTCTTTCTTGATGATCTACTGAAAATCCCTCTCGAGCGGGAGATTTATTTTTGTATTGACCTTCTTCCCCATACACAACCTATATATATTCCTCCCTAAAAAATGTCTCCAGCTGAGTTAAAGGAGTTGAAGGACCTGTTAGATAAGGGTTTCATTAGATCGAGCAAGTCCCCATGGGTTGTACCGGTTCTCTTTGTCCAGAAGAAAGATGGTCCCTTTTGTATGTCCATTGATTATCAATAGTTGAACAAAGTCACCTTCAAGAACAGGTATCCTCTACACAGGATTGATTATTTATTTTACTAGCTTCAGGGTGCTAAGTGTTTTTCGAAGATAGATCTCAGATCCGAATACCATCAGCTCAGAGTTCGAGAGAGCAACATCCCGAAGACAGCCTTCAGGATTCTGTATGGTCATTCTGAGTTTGTAGTTATATCTTTTGGACTAACAAATGATCCTAAAGCTTTTATGGACTTGATGAACATGGTGTTCAAGACATACCTGGATATGTTCTTGATTTTGTTTATTGATGACATCCTGATATACTTTCGGAGCAAGGAGGAACATGTCACTCATTTGAGAATAGTGCTTCAGATTCTTAAGGATCGCCAATTATATACTAAGTTCAGCAAGTGCTAGTTTTGGTTGAACTCTGTAGCATTTTTGGGCCATATGGTATCAAGTGAGGGTATAAAGGTGGATTCTCAGAAAATAAAAGCGGTGAATAAATTGGCCTAGACCGGTGAACCCTTTCGATATCCAGAGCTTTTTGTGTTTACCTGGCTATTATCAGAGATTTTTTGAAGGTTTCTCATCGATTGCAGCACCTTTGACCAAATTGACCCAGAAGAAGGTGAAATTCAAATGGTCGGAGACTTGTGAGAAGAGCTTCCAAGAGTTGAAGACTCGACTTACTTCAGCGCTGGTGTTAACTCTACCGGAGGGTACCGATGGGTTCGTGGTGTATTGTGATGCTTCAAGGATCAGACTTAGGTGTGTATTGATGCAGCACAGAAAAGTTAGAGCATATGCCTCCAGACAGCTAAAGGTTCATGAGAAGAATTATCCGACCCATGATATTTAGTTGGCTGTGGTGGTATTCGCCTTTAAGATATGGCGACATTATTTGTACAGGGTCCACGTGGATGTGTTTAAGGACCATAAGAGCTTACAATATGTGTTCACATAGAAGGATCTCAATCTTCGTCAAGAGAGGTGGTTAGAGCTACTCAAGGACTACGATATGAGTGTGCTTTACCATCCGAGTAAGGCCAATGTAGTAGCAGATGCACTTAGTAGACTCTCTATGGAGAGTGTGTCTCGTGTGAGTGAGGAGAAGAAGGAGCTGGTGAAGGATGTGCATCGACTCACAAGATTGGAAGTTAGGTAGGTGGACTCGACCGATGGCGGTGTTGTTGTTCAGAACGGATCATAATCGTCATTGGTGGCTAATGTAAAAGATAGAAAAGATGAGGACCCTATTTTGGTAAAGTTAAAGGAAGTCGTTTGGAATTAGAAGGTAGAGGTCTTCTCCAAAGGGGGAGATGGTGTGCTTCAGTACCAGGGTCACTTATGTGTTCCGAATGCTGATGATTTGAGGAACCGAATGTTGCACGAGGCTCATGAAACCAGGTATTTTATCCATATAGGTGCCACCAAGATGTACCATGACTTACGGGAAGTCTATTAGTGGAATGGCATGAAGAAGGACATAGCAGAATATGTAGCTAAGTGCTTAAACTGTCAGCAAGTAAAGGTCGAGCACTAGAGACTGGGAGGTGTGCTTTATGATATTAGTATTCCTACTTGGAAGTGGGAAGAAATTAATATGGACTTCATCACAGGTTTACCTCGTACTCGTCGACAATATGACTCTATTAAGGTTGTGGTAGACAGGTTGACCAAGGCTGCCCATTTTCTACCGGTCAAAACCATGAATTAGACAGAGGATTATGCCAAAATATATATTTGGGAGCTTGTTCGATTGCATGGAGTTCCCTTGTCCATCATATTAGACATAGGTACCCAATTTACCCCTCATTTTTGGAGGTCGTTTCAAAAAGGATTCGGTACTCAGGTTAAGCTCAGCACAACATTTCACCCAAAAACGGATGTTCAAGTGGAGCAGACAATTCAGACTCTTGAAGACATGTTGAGAGCATGCATGATTGACTTCAAAGGTAGTTCGGATGATCATTTGCCTCTTATTGAGTTTGCATACAATAACAACTATCATTCCAGTATTCAGATGGCTCTATTTGAGGCTCTCTATGGGCGGAGATGTAGATCGCCTATTGGTTCGTTCGAATTTGGTGAAGCTGTGATGATAGGACCAAATTTAGTTCATGAGGCTATGGAAAAGGTTCAACTTATACGGGACAGGTTGAAAACAATGTAAAGTTGCAAAAAGTCCTATGTCGATGTAAGAAGGACGGAACTGGAGTTCGAGGTGGATGATTGGGTATTTCTGAAGGTGTCTCCCATGAATGGAGTGATGCGGTTTGGAAAGAAAAGAAAACTCAGCCCTCGTTATGTTGGCCCCTATCGAATTGTGAAACGGGTTGGCAAGGTGGCATATGAATTGGAGTTTCCCTCAGAATTAACTTCCATGCATCCTATTTTCCATGTGTCACTCTTAAAGTAGTATTTTGGGTGATCCAGCCCTAGTTGTCCCGGTGGACAGTGTTGGTGTGAAAGACAGTCTTAGTTATGAGGAAGTTCCAGTGGAAATACTGGATCGTCAAGTTCGAAGGCTAAGGAACAAGGAAGTAGCTTAAGTTAAAGTTTTATGGAGGAATCTTCACGTTGAAGGAGCTACGAAGGAAGCTGAAGTAGACATGATGGGGCCTACCGACTCAGTTCCAGCTTGAGGTATCAGTTTTTGCCCTAAGACTCTTTTTAGTTTTCATGTACAGTTCATCTGCCCAAGTTTCTTTTATGTATATGGATTTATGTGTGCTTCATGAATTCAGCTCATCCATGTAGTTTGAATCGGAGATAGTCATTCTATCAGTTTTCGGCTTAAATGATCAGTATTTGATTATGATGATTGGATTTCTCTACTTTTCTATATGTTTTCAAACATTTGAGGATGAATGTTTCCAAAAGGGAGATATTTTATATCTGGAAGCCCAAAGATCAGACCGGGAGTTGAAACGGAGAAAAACTTAAAACTGGCATCAGGGCACAAAATGGGTCGTGATGTGACTCGTGGTGAGGCTCAGAAGGTGAGTTGTAATTTTGGAATTTGGATCCCCATGGATGTGACCACGAGTCGTGGGTAGGCCCCACGAATCGTTAGGTCAGTCGTGGGAAAGAGGTGATTGAGAAAGGAAAAGAAGAAGGTAGTGTACCTAATGGAAGGACCCACGAGTTGTGGATAGTCAACACGATTCGTGGGTGGGTCGTGGTCAGCCAATGGAAGTTATATGAAATCACAGGAAGTGTACGTGACGAGTGGTGACCACGAGTCGTGGTCACAAGTAATGAATCGTGAAGTCCCCGTGACGAGCCCAGATGACTGGATAAGTAGTGTAGTAGACGGACGATGCCACGAGTCATGGCCAGAGGTGACGAGTCGTCATGTCCCTGGTAGGGACTAACTGGCAGTTATTTTCTGAAATTTAGTAAGGGCTTTTATGTAATTCTTAAGATCCTAAGGCCTAAACTATGTTGTTTTAAGTATAAAAGATGAATTTTAAGAGGGTTAGGTTAATTTTAGGCCATTCTCATTCATGCATGCAAAGATAGTAAGTTAGAGGGGGGATCAAGCTTGTTCTTCTTCAAATTCTCTTCAACTACTCTTGGGAAATCAAATAAGTGTAAGAATCAACTATAATCAAGTATGTAGGGTTATGAATTGGTGAATTCTTTCACACCCATGCCTATTCCCTCTCTAAATCATGAATTTCCTATGTCTAATCTATGGGGCTTTAACCCAATGGATGAAATTCCTATTTCTCTACATGGGTAATATTTAAATATGTTTCTACTATTGAATTATGATTTATGGGAAATTTTTACGTTATTTCCAATGAAAAATCATGTTCTGAGTTTATTAAATCAAAATGCCCAATTATAGAAAGTTCATGAAAGATGAGATTCATGATGAATGTATGATTATGATGAGATATTATGATGAAAAGNATGATGAAAAGCATGTTTTCAAGATACCCATGTTCATAATCATGTTTTCAATGTGAATTGAGTATTTTCAAGCATGTGAAAGTATTTGGCAATGCCCATATGTTCAATTAAGATTTATGACTTTCCCGAATTAAGCTTACCACATGGTTTTGGAGCGAAGACTCCCAATTATCATTCGGCTTGTGGTATATTTTTAGATATAGCTTCTGATATGCATGATTTCATATTTGAGATGTATTTGATTATTGAGATTCGTCAATTGACGATAGTAATATTCATTGAAAAATGATGGAGAGCATATGCATGTATTTGGGTCGATCACCCCATGCCTCAGAACTATGTGCCAATATAGGTTTATACTTATATATATTACTTAGGGACCTCCCTTGTGAGCTACCCCCTGCCCTATTGGGCCACGAGCTTGATATCGATATCATGGTATCATCCCTAGCCCTGTCAAGGCTTGGGACGGCTCTTCCCACTTGAGTGTGACAGATGGGACTACGTAAGCTATATCGTGGTATGCGGTTAAAAGACAAACCTCCGATTGTTCCTCATGATTTCAGTTATGCATATTCACCATTCATGAGATTTATACATCTATATATGTTCTAAAGCAGGTTTGAATCAATGTTAAGTTTTACTCATGACTATCATATTCAACTTTAAGTCAATTGATTCAGTTGTGATGTTATGTTATGTTATGATGAGATAATGATTTAAGAAAGAATGCATGCAAGTCCTACTCTCAAATTCTTGATGTTTATGTTTTACCTCATGCATATCTTTAAATTATTTTACTTATTTAAGAAGTTTTGCTTACCTTGCATACTCGGTACATTCCATGAACTGACCGCATACTCTATGTTGTATCGTTTCGATGAGACCGCAAGTGTATGGGTCGTACAAGTAATATAGTGGCCCTTTTTAAGAGCCGGATGTTGTACCCACAGGGACTGGACCAATTCATCTAACTATCAAGTTCAAGTGTGATATTAAATGCCGCAAGTGTTGATTATAGACTTTTTCGAGAAATTTAATTAAGTCTAGATGTGGTCAACGAAATACTCTTGGAATTATTAAGAGCAACCCCAAGTTAGCTTGAGATAAACATGCGATACTATGATTTGCAATGTTTTAAGTATGAAACTATCATTTTAGGTCTCACATATAAATACGCATGTTCATGGTCTTTCGAGCCTCTAAACACGACAAACTAGCCTCACTACTACATCGTTGGCGAGGATGTCATTTCTAGTTCGTGGGCAATTCACTACGTGGATGTGGTTTATGGTTTTATATAGCATGATTTGGGTATAGGTGCCTCTAACCATTTAACCAATCTTAGCTTCACAACTACTTTATGAGCGGTGATGTGATAATTCTTAGTCGGTGTCTTACTATCTTCCCATTTTATCAACCAAAGCGGAGTAATTAGGTATATTCCAATCCTAACCACAAATCTTATCAAAAGACAAGAACTTTCTTCCTACATTCTTATGTTCTTGCCTAGGTTTGCTTTCTCAAGCTTTTACCTAATATTAACGTGTGTGTTTTCATGGTGATCAATCATAAAACAACCATAATTAAGAATGCAAGACAAAACAACAATCAATAACTTAATTCCAAACAAATTCATAAAAGACACAATCACACTCATGGATTCAACCCTAGAGGAAGGGTTCTAGAAATTCAAGTTCGTAAAATTACAAGAAAACATTTAAAAGTAACATACTTACAAAAATTGGTAAAAGAGAAGTTAAATTGATGAACCCTAGGTGAGTTCTCCCCTTTCTCCCTTAAGTCCAGTTGGTTTTTCATAATAAAATCGTACAAAATGATTTTAGGAGCTAAGGGACCGATTTATAGTAAATGAGAAGTGCATAAAATTATGCCCGACATGGAATAGCTTCAGTTTCACGGAGGTTATCGCCAATATGACTTCGTGAAATGGAGGCATCGCGTGAGCACATTGGAAATCAAAAATTCGCCAAGCAAGGCGCGTGATGGAGGTGCGTCACGCTACTTGAGCAAGCGTTTGATGGCGTGTCACGGCATGGTCGCGCAGCACACGCAGTGGCACGTGGCAACGCGCGGAGTGGGCTATTCAGCGCATCCTCCTTACCGACGTTAGCGCTTTACTTTTGATTCCATGCCTCCACTTCACCAACTCATGGATTAGTTCTTAAAATTAATTTTAAAACTACAAAAACAAGAACTGTCATGATGGTTAGTATATATATTCACATTTACATAGAAATACATGAAAATGCATATAATAAAGTCGATAAACAAGACGAAACTAAGTTATAAAGCATCACTCGAGCATGCTATTTTTCCCGAGATCACCTACCCCACACTTAAAGCCTTGTTTATCCTCGAACAACACTTTTACATCTCATGTAAATGAAGACTCACACATAACTAATTTAACAAGATAATTAAAGTTACGGCTATAATGATTATTTGAGATAACAAGTTAAAATAGGCATGCGATTTGTCCCATTGACTGATATACAACTCCGTTAAGACTTCTAACCTCAAGAATCGACTCTCAATCATTGCAAACTCATGCAAATCAGCGGTCAAGAAATCAGGCATTAATGTTATCTTTCATTAAGCATGTGCCCTGCAACACAAAGAGAGTTACCCATTTTACTCACAAAATTTTCAAATCACAACATGTATGAGTATATGAATAAAATTATCCTCTACAAAAGAATTCACATGCATCATGTAGTTAACCATAAGCTTGCCCTTAGTGTTTACTCCACTAATTTGAGATGTATGAACGTAAGATCAAGTAGGACTTAATACGTTGTATTATGCGTAAGAGGATGGGTAGGTGATATTCTTGCGATAATAGAGGACTATCTTCCCCCAGCGCTTTTAATAACTTCAACCTTCATTAAGGACATCTCTTCTCTTACTTCCACTTCATTCTTTTCAATCTTGAATTTTTCTTTTCTTGTTCCCATTTCTTTAAGCACACACGGCTTAGTAGTAAGGATTACTTAAGCAATTTTTCATTCATTTATTTTCTTACTCCCTACTAATGATAAACCATTTTCACACAAGTGCACCTTTGTCCTTTTCTCAACTTTCACAACTTCCACTCTTCCTTCTTTTCACGCTTCTCCTCCTTCCCTCTTTGGAATTTTCACTTAAGCGCTTAGGAGTTTTGGATCAATTTCAAGGCTAATGAAAGAAAAAGGATTTATCTTATGTTGTAGCTATCAAATAATAGGCTTAAGGCTCAATGGGGCTAACTAGGATTTAATATTCAAGGTAGGTAAGATAGCGGGGATTAAATATTTGGCTCATTCAAGAAATGCCTAAATCATTTCCTACACTCTACATCCTTCATTTCGTTTTATATACATAGGGAAGTTCTAGACACTCCACAATAGCATGAAATATTCAAACATCTTACACACATAGCACATGATAAATTCAAGACACGTTCGGCCGAGACTCTTAGCTCGGCTAATCACCAGATGCAAATTTAGCTTTCGGCACATAGAGTCAAATTGACGAGCCTAGGTGTGTCGACAAGTTATACAACTTCTTAAATTCTTCAACACTAACCACACTTGTATCTTACAATAATGTATAGCACATAACAAGAACATCAAGTCAACAATTAGCTACGGGTTCAAAAACACAAACCTATTGGCTAATTTTCTCAAAACATTCGTCATCCATCCATCGTCGGTAACAGTCCCTAACTATGACTAAAAACATTATATAAAGACAAAGAAAAATTTTATTCTTCGGTTCAAGAGGCCCCCGTCGGAAAAGAACCGAAAAAGAAAAATAGCAATTGATGAAGTCATGCTTTATTCAAAAATTTTATTTCAATATTCTCAAGCACTAATTCACCAAAAATCATTAAGCACAAAATTTTTGAAATTTCCGTCACCCCACACTTGAATCATTCTATGTCCTCATATCCTCAAATTAAAATTTAAAGAGGGTGAGAAATACTATGCCTAGCTAACAACAGTGCTTTTTCTTCAAGAATTTGCAAGTGGGTGTTTTGACCCCACACTTCTTATCTTCCATAATTGTTAAATTCCTCCTCCACGAATTTTCAGACGTCCTCCATACGTGCTTAACTTACCACCAAAACAACACAAGATGAAAAATAAATAAAATCAACTCAAATGCAAGAAATTAAAATGGTACCCTTGGGTTGCCTCCCAAGCAACGCCTTATTTTACGTCGCGGCATGACGTGAACTATCCTTTTCGGGACATCCTCATACCTAGGTTCCCTTTGAGAACCATCTCCTTTTGTTTGATTTTAGAGGAAAACGGCCTCCCTCTGTTCCTCTCTTCCTCCAGCTTTTTCAACAGCGAAGCCTTTATCATCCCAAGTTATGGAGTTCGGTGGCTCGGACTCAGCCACCTCTTTGCCTCTCCCATGATGAGAATGGGACGAGGGTAAGTCGGACCCTAGTTTGTGGACACTCGGTGGGGGAAAGTGCCACTAATCTCTAAAAAGTTAGGTAGGTGCCACAACGGGTCCTCATGTGCAATCCCGGTGAATTGACATTAGAATGTAACTCGCTGCACCATGTTCTTTTCAATTCAAAAGTTCCCTCCGGGTTTCGGTTTACCGGATACTAGAGTTCACATTCGTTGCTTGTGGGATTGCCACTTGACGGCTAGTTTGGGTTTGCCATTGCTTCCGTTGACAATTGTGCTTGTCCTACGGGATGGGTGTTGTTGTACCTTTTCTTGAGAGTCTTTTTTAGCTTTTGCTCAAAGAGCTACTCTCCTTGTCAAATGAATCTTACGTTACGAGTGGTTCTAAGCTCTCTATTCCTAGCCAGCTCGGCGGGACAACCTATCACCTGCAATTAATCACACTAAGACCAAGTTTCTCGGCACACTTAGGAAATTTAAAAATCACAAAGAAAACGAGATAAATTCTCTAAACTTCGCGAGGTCTCGACGGCGGGCGCAAAAAACTTGATGACCCTTTTAACGGCTAGATGTCAAACCCACTTAGGGATTGGACCAATTCGGCTAACTATCAAGTTCATGTGTGATATTAAATGCCGCAAGTGTTGATTATAGACTTTTTCGAGAAATTTAATTAAGTCTAGATGTGGTCAACAGAAATACTCACACAATTCCATTCAAGGGTAACTAGAGTTAAAGCTAGGATAATCATGCGATACTACGATTTGCAATGGTTTTAAGTATGAAACTATCAATTGTCGTCTCATAGTACAACTGCATGTTAATGGTAGCTGAGCCTCTAAACACGACAAACTAGCTCCACAACTACATCGTTGAGCGAGGATGTCATTTCTAGTTCGTGGGCAATTCACTACGTGGATGTGTTTTATGGGGTTTATGCCCTTGATTTTAGTACTTCCATACCTCAAACCATTTAACCAATTTTAGTTTCACAACTTCTCCTACAAGTGGTGGAGTACGATTCTAAGTTGGTGTCTTTCTATCTTCCAATTTTATCAACCAAGCAAGGTAATTAGGTATATTCCTATCCTAACCACAAATCTTATCAAAAGACAAGAACTTGCTTCCTACATTCTTATGTTCTTGCCTAGCTTTGATTTCTCAAGCATTTACATACGCGTAACGTGTGTGTTTTTATGGTGATCAATCATAGAAACAACCATAATTAAGAAAGCAATACAAAACAACAATCAATAACTTAATTAAAAAACAAATTCGTAAAAAACTTTAATCATAAGCGATGGATTCAACCCTAGAGGAAGGGTTCTAGAAATTCAAGTTCGTAAAATTAGAAGAAAACATTGTTAAGTAACATACTTACAAGAATTGTGAGAAGAGGAGATGAAATTGATGAACCCTCGGTGAGTTCTCCCACTTCTCCCTTCACTCCAAAGGTGGTTTTGAATAAAATCGTAACAAAATGATTTTAGGAGCTAAGGGACCAATTATAGTAAATAGAGAGAGATGTATAAAATTATACCGGCATGGAATAGCTTCGTGTCCGCACGGAGGTTATCGCGCCATGTGCGCCAAAGTGACACGGAGGCATCGCGTAAGAACACACTAGAAATCAAAAAGTAGCCAGCGGGCGCGCGATGGCGTGTCCTTATTGCTTGTGCGCGTTTGATGGCGTGTCACGGCACAGTCGCGGGGCCTGGCGTGGCATGTTTCCAATGCCTTGAGTGGGCTGTCTCGTGCATCCTCCTTGCCGACGTTCGCGCTTTGCCAGATTCCATGCCTCCACTTCACCAACTCATGGATTAGTTCTTCAAATTAATTTTCAACACAAAAGACAAGAACTAATCATGTTGGTAAGTATATATATTCACATTTACTATAAATACATGAAAATTATATAATTAAGTCGATAAACAGATGAAACTAAATTTATAAGCATCACTCGAGCATGCTATTTTCCCGAGAGATCACCTACCCCACACTTAAAGCCTTGTTGATCTCGAACAACCCTTTTACATCTCATGAATATGGATAATCACACATAACTAATTTAACAAGATAATTCAAGTTATGACTGTGATTATTTGAGATAACAAGTTAAAAATAGAGCATGCACTATTTAATCAATGAAATGATATACAACTCAGTTGAACTTCCTAACCTCAAGAATCGACTCTCAATCATGAAACTCATGCAAATCAACCGATCCGAAATCCCAGAGCATTAATGTTATCTATTATTAAACATGTGCCCTCACAACACAAGAGAGTTACCCATTTTTACTCTGAATTTTCAAATCACAACATGTATGAGTATATGAATAAAATTACACTCACTCTCTAAAAGAATTCACATGCATTATGTAGTGAACAATAAGCTTGCCCTTAGTGTTTTACTCCACTAATTTAAGGATGTATGAACGTAAGATCAAATAGGACTTAATGGGTTGTATTGTAAGCTAAGGGACGGGTAGGTGTTATTCTTGCCAGTAATAGAGGCTATCTTCCCCAAGCGCTTTTAATAACTTCAACCTTCATTAAGGGTATCTCTTCTCTTATTTCACCCTCATTCTTTTCAATCTTTAATTTTCTTTTCTTGTTCTCATTTCTTTAAGCACACTCAACTTAGTAGTAAGGAGTACTTAAGCAATTTTTTCCATTCATTTATTTTCTTACTTCCTACTAATAATCAACCATTTTCACACAAGGTCACCTTTGTCCTTTTCTCAACTTTCACAACTTCCACTCTTCCTTCTTTTCACGCTTCTCCTCCTTCCCTCTTTGGAATTTTTCACTTATGCTTAGGAGTTTTGGATCAATTTCAAGGCTAATGAAATAAAAGGATTTAGCTTGTATTTGTAGCTATCAAAGAGAATAGGCTTAAGGCTGATAGGGCTAACTAGGGATTTAATATTCCAAGGTAGTATTCAAGGTAGGTAAGGCAAGGATTAAATATTTGGCTCATTCAAAGAAATGCCTAAATCATTTCCTACACTCTACATCCTTCATTTTGTTTTATATACATACCGGGAAAGTTATAGACACTCCACAATAGCATGAAATATTCAAACATCTTACACACATAGCACATGCTCAATTCAATACACATTCAGCAGACTTTTAACTCAGCTAATCACAAAGATGCAAAATTACGCTTTTAGCACATAGAGTCAAATTCACGAGCCTAGGTGTCTCAAACAAAGTTATACACTTCTTGCATGCTTCAATACTAACCACACTTGTATCTTACAATCATCTATAAAACATAACAAGAACATCAAGCCATCAATTAGCTACGGGTTCAAAAACCAAAATCTATTGACTAATTTTCCTCAAGAAGGTCGTCATCCATCCATCGTCGGAAACAGTCCCTAACTATGACTAAAAATATTATATACAGACAAAGAAATTTTTTATTCTTCGGTTCGAAGACCCCCCGTCGGAAAAGAACCGAAAATAAAAATCAACGGGTGATGAAGTCATGCTTAATTCAAAATTTTTCTTTCAATATTTTTCCCAAGCACCAATTCACCAAAAATTATTAAGCACAATTTTTTTGAAATTTCCCTCACCCAACAC
>JACEIK010008675.1:4080-24917 GCA_018107945.1 Datura stramonium | reverse complement strand
ACTAATAGCTCAACAAGAGCTAAACATAAAGATGCATGACTTGAATATAACTGAAAGAATTCAACTGTATGTTATAACATGAAAATCGTACACATTAAGAATTTTTACTGGGAATACATATAAAGACTTGAGTTCTTAGACTTTTATACAACATCAGATACTTGACCGAGACATTAGCATAACTATCGAAATATGATCTCTCAAAAACATCTTAGATTAGCTAGCACATTTCAACATAAATTAGGGACGTAAAGACATAATTTAAGGCTTTGAGACTTAGAGCTATATAACTTGGGAACTCGTGAGTAACTCTCTAAGTGATGCCTTATAGGTAAATAAAGATATGTAGTCGTAATTCAGGTGATGCTGGATTAACTTACATATCTTTGCAATTATCTATGGAGCTTAAGAAAGCTTACATAATCATAAGTGACTCAGAAGATCCTAGGATTACCCCTTTTCATACATGGTAGAAAATTTCAACACTTAGAATAGATAACTTAACAAAATTCTTTAGGGGTATAGCAGAGAGCTTCTCAACTTAAGTTACTATTTTGCAGACGTGCAACTCTATTTATTTCGTAGAAGGTGAACACTTTAGTGGTTATTCATCAACTTAATACATATTGAACATAAACAACTTGATTTATAACTCTTTTGCTAAACGTCTTTAGAACAGGGTTAACCTTCCTAGTTGTTGCCTACCTCGTTCACCATCGTAACCCGTATTGTCTAATTTAACAATATCTAGCGCTACTTTCCTTATTCATCTTAACTTCTTTGCCAAAAATTATTCACTCTACACTCAAGTTTTTACCCTCGTGTTCAATATTCCATAAATTCTTATACGCACTTACCTCTTTGCCTAATTGACAACTTAGCCACGCTTTCCCCGTTAACATGTATCGATTTAGCTAATTCACTACGTGCCGCTTGCTTAGCTTTAAAGAGGAAAAAAATAAAATCTAATTTTTATCTTAAGCACTTTAAAACATAAACATATAAGAGGGATTAACAATATTATTAAAACATCATTTCAATAAGATCGTTTACCCTCAATCGGCTTAGCGTCATCTTCTTAGCTTAAGTTCAGTTACGTGTTGTCGTCTTAGCATTTCATACCAATTTCACTAAGTGACTTGATCTTAACAATTCCAAAGTCCGATTGACAAGCAGTTTTATGTTCTGAAAACTAGACTAAAAGACCTTTAATTTGATAGGTTGTGGGGCTTCTAATTCATTATATATTTGGAGATATGGTCGTTTAAAGTTGACCCTTACTTATGAACTTCACAGACTCTTTGGTTTTTTTTGATCGTACACATTTCCCTTGATAACTACGAGCAATATACAACCCGTACTTTCCCTAACCTAGCATAAAACATCAAATAGTTACCAATAAAAATTTCGGGGTGTAACACTATGATAGGGCAATTTCTGTATATCTGTCTAGCTATAACTGAGTCACCAACTGGAGTAGAGACTGAGAAGGGTTCTGATCTTGGGCATATTTATATGACCAAACTCCGTATTTTCAACCCTTCGGGAGTCTAGTTAAGTATAATATTGATGTATTCACGCGTGTTTTGAGTTAATTATGGTTTTTTTTCTTTTTCGGATTAATAATTGTTGTGACTATTTGCAAGTGGATAAGACAAAGATGTCAGCGGGAAGAGTGAGTTAAACTCTGAGGGGGAGTATGGAAATGTTTGGAGAGCGTAAACATTGAGTTAAAGTTCACCACCGTGTCACGCTGAGGATGGTCCGCGTTGAACAATGTGACATAGTACTGGGTGGAGGAAAAAATTTTGGGAATTTGAAAGGCGCAAAATAGTGAAGGTGTGCGAAAGCCCACAGTGCTGGAGCTCCACGTTAGCCTCTATGCCACATTAAAATGAAGTCTAGCCTCGCCCCAATTCCAGTGTAGGTCTGCGACAACTCTGTGTCACGGATTTATATCACCGCGTTGAGCTCCGTGCCACGGAGCTAGTTTATCGCTGGGAAATTTTCCACCTGTATAAATAGAACACTTAGGCTTTTATTTTTGATTATCTAATATTTTGGAGAACGTGGGAAACAACAGTTGAGATGAAGAAAATTATAGGGTTCTTTCTCTTATCTTTTCTTCTAAATTTCAATTGTTGGTATGATTAAAACTTGTTTGAAGATGTTTAATCAACAAATGAGGTTGGGAGCTTCCGAGAAGAGTTCCCTGATGAGCAACTCTTGGCACTGAGTGAGGCGGAACTTCCATGGTATGCAGATATAGTAAACCTGATAGTAAGTGGAGTGTACCCACCAGAAGCAACCGCTCAACAAAGAAAGAAGCTGAAGCATGATTCCCGGTACTATATGTGGGATGAGCCATATTTATTCAAGAAAGGACCAGATCAAGTGATGAGACGGTACATTCCAGAGAGTCAGATAGTGGAAGTGTTGAGAAGCTGTCATTCATCGCCATATGGCGGTCATCATGGAGGAGAGCGCACCGCTCATAAAGTGCTCCAGTCCGGTTTCTTTTGGCCAATGTTATTCAAGGATGCAGCAGCATATGCGAAGTCTTGTGATCAATGTCAGAGAACGAGGACAATCAGCAGGAAACATGAGATGCCATTGCATAACATATTTGAAGTTGAGGTATTCGACGTGTGGGGGATAGATTTCATAGGGCCCTTTCCACCGTCATTGGTAATTAATATATTTTGGTAGCAGTAGATTACGTGTCCAAATGGGTTGAGGCAACAACTTTTCCCACTAATGATACCAAGGTAGTGGCCAAGTTAGTGAAGAAGCATATTTTTACTAGATTTGGAACCCCAAGAGCAATTATTAATAATGGAGGTTCACACTTTGTTAATGCCTGGTTGTGAAATTTGTTGGCTAAATATGGAGTTCAGCATAAAATGGCTACAACATATCACCCCCAAACTAGCGGGCAGGTAGAAGTGTCAAAAAGGGAAGTCAAGCAGATTCTGTAGAAAAGTGTGAATGCTCAACGAAAGGATTGGGAAAGCAAATTAGATGATGCTTTGTGGGCATATAGAACTGCTTATAAGACACCAATTGGGACTTCACTGTATCGGTTAGTTTATGGGAAGGCATGTCATTTACCTGTGGAGCTTGAACATCAGGCATACTAGGCTGTGTGGAAGCTGAACATGGATCCCGAGATAACTGGGAAAAGGCGGTTGTTGCAATTGTGTGAGTTGGATGAGTTTTGTTGGCATGCATATGAGAGTGCTAAGTTGTAAAAAGAAAAAACGAAGAGGTGGCATGACAAGCATATAGTACATCAAATATTTGAGCCTGGACAGATGGTGTTGCTATTCAACTCCAGGTTGAAGTTATTCCTAGGAAAGCTAAGATCTAAGTGGTCTGGACCATTTGAGGTAGCGAGGATGACCCCGTACGGGGCAGTTGAATTGTGGCGGGAAGATAAAAGGGCCACATTCTTAGTAAATGGTTATAGGTTTAAGTACTATTGGGGTGAGGGCGTAAATCAAGAGAAGACATCTATCACCTTAGCTGATGAATGAATGTGAGATGCTTCATGCCATGACGGTAAACCAGGCGCTTCACAGGAGGCAACCCGTGAATGTAATGTAATAGTTAGGAATTACTGTTGAAAAAAAACCCACAAAAGTCATGCCATGACTAAAACTACGGCGCTGGGTGGGAGGCAACCCACTATTTTCTAATTCATTGGTGTTTTTGGATTATTTTCAGGATGTACAGAGCCCAAACAAAATTTAAGGAAGTGTGTGCCAAGGTATGTATTTGGAAAAATAAGGACCAAGAAACAGAGGGCCTGCGTGACAGCTCTGCGTTAGCCTCCTTGCCACGTTGCTGGGGTAGGCAAATATACCCTATTTCCAGTGAGGGTGTGCGATGGCTCCGTGGCATAGAGTTGATGCTCCGCGTTAGCCTCTGTGCTACATTAAGGTGTATTTGGCGACGGGTTTACTTAAAGAGCCGGGTCGACCCAACTAAAACCCCTCCCTTTTAACCCCAAAATCAGCACGCCAGTCCCATTCTCTCCCATTTGCTCCGCGACATAACCCCCATTCCCTCTCCCCTCTTGAGCGTGCCACGCCTGGTCAGTAAAGATTCATCCCATCTTCTTCACTACTAAGATTAACAGGTATGTTTTAGTGTTTTTCTTCCATTCTTATGCGAATTTCGTAGCATGAACACATAGTAGAGCCAAATTCAACCCTAAGTCATGGGAACATGATTTAATCACATTTTTGTTGGTGAATCATGAAGTTAGTTGATGGTAATTGTTCTATGCACTCAATAATGACATGACATTGCGTATATTACCTACATGTTGGGATGCTTGATGGGTTGAAGGAATAAGAAAAAGGGGGAAAAACATAAATTGGGCAATTCATGCTTGTGTTCTTAGAATTGGCAATAGAAACTAAGTATGGGGCGCTCGAAAGGTTGGGAGGAAGATGAACAAGGGAAAGTGAAAAACAAACAAAGAGAGGGAATTCATGCCTAAATTCTGCAATTAATGCGCACATTGTTACACATTCCCATTTTGCATAATCTCAAAAAATGATATTCTCTGTAAATGCGGGCATGTAAAATAAAAAAGGAAAGTGTTCCTAAGTGCAAGTTTCCAACTGCTTCAAGTCTAAGTAAAGCAGTATTAACTTCATGAAATTGCTAGAGTCATGAACATGAGTAATTTGATTGTATGAAGTTTGATTAGTACAAGATAATTGCCCCATCTAATGTTTCAAATGCAATGCGCCTTTTGGGAAAATGCTATATAATGTTATGTTTGCTTTATCTTGTCAAAGTGGTGATTCAGATTAATTCTGGGAGTAACTAGTCATTGAAGTGTAAAGAAGGGGAAGTCTGAGTACCCGAATGACTATGACTAGTGAAACCACGCTAGCAAATAGTGTGGGGTGACCAACTGAAGCCCTGCCTTAGTATTGGCTAGCCATGTTTGTTACTGAAGAATTTAGTGTATGCTTTTCACTGAACAGGAACAACGTCGACTCGACAGGATAAAGGAAAAGGTGTCTCAACCTCCGGCATAGGCAGAAAAAGGAACCGAATGGGCTTAGCTGTGCCAGCAGCCCCACCAGTTCCCAGGGGCCAGAATAGGTGGTTCAGTACTAGATGGGTGGTGGAGGAAGGTAAAAAGTGGTATGGAAAGCATAAGGAGTCAAAATACTTCCTTGAAGAGCAAATTGAGCGGGACAATTTGGCACAAGAGTTCCCTCAGATACTGCACAGGATACACGCCTTGGGCATTGACTTCTTCTTTAATGTGCCCAGGGAGTGTAATTTACATATGGTGCGGGAATTCTACGCGAACTGGGACCCCACTCTACGCAGCTACACAATCAAGATTCGGGGGCAGGTGGTTCCCTTGGAGGCACATCACTTAAATTCCATCTTGGGGGCACCTGACACAGACCCACATCCGCTCCGCCAGTTAACATCAACCCACCATATGCTGATATCCTACACACATTATGCGGAAAAAAATCAACAGCCAGGTGGAGGCGCCACAAAGAGAAAGGGTACCACCAAACATTGCCCTATTCACAGATAAACAGGGAGGCCAGAGTATGGTTGAAGATTGTTTGCACTTGCCTCATTCCCGGGGTGCATATGACTGATGTCACTTGAGACAGAGTCTGCTTGGTATACGCCTTAATGAAAGACGTGGAAATTAATATCGGGGCGGTGATCATATCATCCATGAAAAAGGCAAGGCTACATCAAAGGCACATGTATGGGTTTGGTGGTCTACTCAGCACCTATCTCAGAAGCCATGACATTGAAGAAGAGGCTCTAGACTATAGACCGAGGGTAGAACGGCGCTCTTTGGACGTGACCAAGACTAATACGCCAGACACCACATAGGGGCCAGTGGTCACGTTAGCCGAGCGACACGCTCGAAATTATTACTATGCTGCCAGGATGTTTGGACTACAAATGCTACAGTTGCGTATAGGTGGATGACCCTCAACAGAGGATGAATTTTGACAGGTGGACATGGACTACTCGATGAACGAGATGCTAGAGCCATGTGCAGGATTGGCCCAACATTTATAAAGCCGGTGGACAATGATGTACCCACCGATGAGAAGAGGCACCGGGAGGACTCAAACATTAAGTCAGATGAAGATGAGGTAGATGACTCGGACTTCGGTGACGAGGCCTGTGCACCGGATGAAGAAATTGAACCAATTAATTGATCGGGGAGTCTTTACCACCCTAACTCTATTCTTACATTTATTTGTTGCAAGCACTGAGGAAATTGCTCACTTTAAGTGTGGGGTGGAGGTTATCTTATGTTTTTTTATTTGTGTGGTCCTATGACTGTGGCATGTATAAACAGGTTTGTAATAGCTAGTAAGCTCTGTTCCTAGGGTGCTTTGTTGCTTTTGACTATTTTTCATGCTTTGGGTTTCTCAGCTTTTGTTTTTGGTTCTTTTCCCGAGGATAGTCCCTTTGAACCGAAGTCATAGGTAGAGACTATTCTCTATGATGGATGGATAACAATCGTCTTAAGGGAATTTAGTCACGTTAGGAAATAGAAAATAAGCCCATCACTATTTGGCTAAAGCATTTCACTTGGTTAGCTGCTAGACTTCATGGAACATACATTTGGACAAGCAAATGGTTAAAAAAAATGAGTGGATCACATAGGTCATGATGTTTAACTCTAAATTGCCAAATTTTAGGCTTAATTGTGCTTGTCACTCAATATGGATGCAATCATGAAAGGAGTCTAAGCTAACCAAAAGTGACTCTCTGTGCCATGTGTTGTGAGAACTAGCTGTATTTCTTGCAAACTAGCGTCTAGAATTTTCCTTGTGTGTACGAAAAGCTGAAAATGACATTAAGCTTAGAGGATATAATTAAGGCATTTGTGTGTGAACCTATATAGTTGACCCATCTCATTCAGTGTCCCTGACCTTAATGATTTTCCCTAGTGAGCCCCGTTTGAGCCTTTAAGCCTAATTTTATTGGAACAACCTCACTAAGAAGCCTTACCCCATTTGTTCGAATGGCCTCAATTTCGCTTTGATCCAAATAGATCCTATTGCACTTTATAGAGGCAATATTTTAAAGGAGGAAGAGTAAAAGGGGAAAGAAGGACTGTGGGTACCTCATTTGTAATCATAATCATAAGCTATATATACATGAAAAAAAGAGAGAAAAGAAAAATGTATATATATTTATATGATGTATATACTTATACACATGTGTATATATAGTCTATTTATGAGTTTAGCCAAGGGTACAAAAACTCGTACATCTATGAGGACACTTTGAAGGAGTTAGAGTGAAAGGCGAAAGAAGTATGTTGCTAAAAAAGAAAAAAAAAAATATGTAATTGTCTTACAAAAGGCATAGATGCTAGTCACTACAACCCAAATACCTTACTCGCCCCTTAGCCGACATTACAACCCTCCGAAAAAGCCCTTGATCCTGCCAAGTGATGTTATGTCGGCTGAGTAGTACACTAAAGGCAAATTCATGATGCATTAGATTTACTTGGAATAATCTTTTGAGTGTGAGCGATTCAAGACATAATGTTCTTAATTGTGATTATCTTGATTTCATGGAAATAGAACCGTTGTACATCTGTTGAGGGCGCATAATGGTGGACTTTTGGTTAAGCTAATTTCAATACATGATTCAGACATGTTTGCCGGATTTTCGGTTGAAAAGTTATTCATTAGGGCTTGCATTCTGCCTATAAAAATTGTTAGTGAAGACCATGCTTGATGAAGAGAATTGTACTCATGATTAAAGTGTTTATCAAAACTAGATGTGAGTTACTTTTTGTCCTCTAATGATGGTAATGTAGTTGAAATCATGTCGATGATACTAAAGCTTGTCCTGGATGAAAAAGGTTATAAGTGTGGGGTGGTGATCTTGGGCGTATTTATATGACCAAACTCCATATTTTCAACCCTTCGACGCCTAGTTAAGGATAATATTGATGTATTCACGCATGTTTTGTTAAATTGCTGTTTTTCTTTTGAGTTAATAATTGTGGTTTCGTGACTATTTGCGTAGTTAAGACAAAGATGTAAGTGGGAAGAGCGCAGTTAAACTCCGAAGGGGAGTATGGAAATGTTTGGAGAGCGTAAACATTGAGTTGAAAGTTCACCACCATGTCACGCTATGATGGTCTGCATTGAACAACATGCCACAAGACATGGGTGGAGGAAGAAAATGGAATTTGGAAGGTGCAAAGCAAAGAGGTGCACACATCCCCGTGGCACGTAGCCGGAGCCCGCATTAGCCTCTCCGTGCCATGCTGAAAGGAAGTCTAGCCTCGCCCCACCAGCTGGAAGGTCCGCACAGCTCCGTGTCATGGAGCTATTTCACCGCGTTGAGCCCGTGCCATGGAGCTAGTTTATCAGCCGAAATTTTCCACCGTATAAGTAGAACACTAAGTCTTTTATTGTGGATTATCCGACATTTGGAGAACGTGGGAAACAATGCTTGAGCCAAGAAAATTATAGGGTTCTTTCTCTTATCTTTTCTTCTAAATATCAATTGTTGGTATGATAAAACTTATTTAGCATGCTTAATCATCAAATGAGTGGCTAAATTACCTTACCTTTCGAGGTTGGAGGCTAATTGCGGATTGTGTAATTTCATATTAGTTTCATCAATTTTCTTCTCTTATGAAACTATTGCTCTTCTATTCTTGATTTTCATTGTTTTAATGTTTGGCAAGAATTAAGGTAAAAATTAGAATCCTAATTTGACTTTTGAGAGGAAAATTATTAGGTAGACTTGGAATAGGGAATATGTTCTTATCTTTGCTATAAATTAGGGTAAGATTCGCTGCGGCAGATAGAAATATATTTGCAACGCTATATTAAGTTTTCAAAGGAAACCATTTTGGACTCGCCTAGGATGAGTTACCAGATCAAGTAAAATGCGTAGTTGGAGGGTTCATAACAAAGGTAATTGGCTAGAGGTTCGAGAGACCGTGAGCCATATTCTAATCTTTCCCGACCTTCAACCTAAGAGAGAGGGTAGTTGAAGAATAATATAAATTATACATGCTTGCATGTCATGCCTAACCTTAGACTGCTTCTTGCTATTGTTTAAATCACATATTTTGATTCATTTAGTGTTAATTTATATATTACTCTTTGGCAACTTTTAATTCATTGTGTTATTCACATACTTTCATAAAGAAATTGTGGCTACGCAGAAACAAATTCACCGAGCTACGTACTTGTGGGTTTCGACAATTCGCTTCTGAAAGAGCCACTATATTACTTGCAATTTTACCACGTGCACTGTGCTTGGGGCGTGAAAGTTTTTGATAGGATTTTTGGGGACTGACTCAAACTAATAGCTACATATGAGTCACAAAAGATAAGGTAACCCTGGATCTAATAATGCATATGCATCAAGGTAGAATACTGTAACATACTAGTGACCACATCTCGAGAGACCACCTGCTCCCTAATGATGAGAGAGCATAAAATTGGTTCTGATCCCGACCACCACCCGCACTAAGGGATGCACCCTACCGAGCCAAGCGTGCCGGTGGAGCCGTGAATCGGTGGCATGGTCACGACCTCTAATATGGCCCTATCTCGGGTCAAGGGAAGTCTTTGAGAAGATGTCCAGGCTTCCTCACCCAAAACACACTAATCTTCTCTAGGCACTCTCTCGGTGTGCCTCCTACACACCTACTACAAACCGGAATACTCTGCTCTCCCCCGATGCCTCGACCTCTAGAGCCCCATGATCACGTCTAGATCTAGACGGAACACCGGATGATGATGGAACTGAGCCGACCACTGGGGACTGGCGGGCGATGTCCTCCACTGGACCTCATTGGAACCGTCCATAACCCATGTCCTAACCCTTGGCCTTCTCTCCTCTCGTCATCCGATCCGCCTCTATCCGTTGGGTGTATTAGACCAATTGTGAGAAGTATAAGTCACTATTCAGTAGAGCAATCCCCGCACCCTTGACCAACAATTTGATACCCATTCTCAAACCTACGAGCCCTCCGATCTGCAACCATCTCCTATGTGATAACTGGACAACTGAGTAAACTCCAAGGCATACTTCGACAAATTCTATGGTGCCGCTTCAAGTTGACGAACTCCACTTCCTTCGGGCCCCTCAACTCTTTAGGAAAGAACCTATCCAAGAAGGCAAATACAAACTCATCTCAACTCACAAAAAGAATTGCTCCTACTACTCTACCATCCTTCCACTAGTGGTACTGCATAAGCAACCCCTTCACCGACAGGAGGCTAAATAACTGGGTGATCTTCGCACCTCCTCACAAACTCATGCATCCTCATTGTAGTGCCTAAGGTTCCTAAGACTAGACTCGGGATCTAAAATATAATCGGTATAAAAATATTAGAAAATGACTTAACGAGTAACGAGTTGTGGTATCACTGTGGTCGAATCGCACAGGGAGTTTCTAAGAATGAGTCAAGGTACGACTCATGGAAATACGTCACAAGTCGCAGGATGAGTTATTGTAAGTTGTCATAAGGGACGACAGTACCAAATAGGAGTGAACGATTCGTGGTACGACGCGTAGAGTGGAACCACGAGTGGTGGCCGCACTGTGGCTGAGGAGGAATTGAGGATTTTGGAAGCAGCATTAACCACGTGGGTGGAACTAACGACTCAGAAGTTGATGCAGGTATGAATCGGTGGTCCGACCCATGGAAAACTTTAGAGAAGTCATGAAATCAATGGTTACTACGATGGTAACCACGGTCATGGGATGGAGGTACGACTGCGGGTGCGAGTCATGGCACCCGGCACCGTAGAAATTTATGCAGTTGGTAAAGGAAATTTTGTAATTCCTAAGCTCCTAAGCCCTAAAGTACATCATTTTAAGCTCGCCACGAGGATTTAAGAGGGCTTAGCCTATTCTAACCTATTCCCTCCCCATGCATGCAAGCTGAGGATTCCATTGAAGATCGATCCTACAAATTCTCCATTTTTCCAAAACTCTTTTGGGCTTTCGAAATCAAGTTAAGGATCAGTTTACCTGTGTATGTAGGGATAAGGAATGGGAGCTTATATTCACTCCCATGCTAAAATCCTATCTCAAGTTCATGAATTCAAGTGTATAACTTAAGCGGGGTTTGAACCCAAAGTATGAATTCTCTATGTTTTAATCATGGGTCAATTCCATTCATATATTAAAATGATATTTTATTATTCACATGGGCATATTTTAAACTGCTTTGAATACAATTCATAATTTTTAGTATTGAAAATTTATCTCAATTATGCAAGCTTCATGAAAAGTTAAGATTATAATTAAGGTTTCCAAGCATGATGAGATGTTTAGCGTGAAAGAATGTTTATGAATTTCCCATGTATGAATTCATGATTTTGACTATCAAGTCTATTTCAAGCATGTTAAAGTTTGGGCAAGTCCATGATCTAAGTATATTTTCATGATTTAGTTCAATTTTTCTATTGTTAGCTTACCACATGATTTTGGGTCTAGACACCCACTTTCAGCTTGTGGAATGTTTTGAGCCAAGGCTCCTCATATTCAGATTTTATACTATGTATGTAATTTAATTATTAGCTTCGTTGAAAATTTATGGTTCTGCTTCGTTGAAAAATGATGGAGAGCATATGCATGTTTTTGGGACTAATGTCTAGCATCGAGTAGGCTAGTGGTTCAGGTAAACCCCAGGCCTCAAAACTACGTGCCAACATAGGTTTATTCATATTTATTAGGACCTCCCTTCTGAGATTTCCCTACCCCCAAGGGGTCTTCAACTTGATATAGATATCATGGTAGCCCCCTTAGCCCTAGCAAGGCTTTGTACAGCTCTACCCACTTGAGTGTAATAGTTGGGATCACGTAAGCTCTATTGTGATTATGTCAGTTATACGACGAGTCTCCCATTATTTCTCATGATTTCAGTTATACATGTTCATCAGTATGATAGTATGTTTTTAGCAGGTTTGGCCCAAAGGGTCAGTTCATCAATTTTACTTATGCTCATTAGTTTTTAGCTTTGGGTTATTCGTTTCAATTATGAGATTTAGTTATGTTTATTCATGTTTTTAGATATCAGAATGCAAGTCCTTACTCTCAGAATCTTATATTGATATGATTTATATTATGCATGTTTTCAACTTATACTTAACTTGTTTTACTTACCTTGCATACTTAATACATTTTAAGTACTGACTGCATACTCTATGTTGTATCATTTCATGATACATGCTCAGATGTTCAGGTTCAGTCTCATAGCTAGCTAGTTTTCAGAGTTTAGTTTAGATAGCTTGTTGGTGAGTCATCATCCTTTGATGACTGTTAGATAGCCGACTTATTATCATTTTCAATTTCAGACTTTCAGTGAGCTAGTTGGGGGTGTTGTCCCATAAATTGTTAGTATGTTGGAGGCTTATCAGACATAGTTGTATATTAAACTTCTAACCCAATGTTTGATATTTTACGTTGTTTAAATGTTGTATTATTCAGACTTCTACTATTTCAGAATATAGATTTCCACTTTGTGTATATTGAGCTTTAGTTTTCATGTTCATGCCATGGGTCGGCTTGGAGCGATTTATTGTTCTAGATTCTATGTCTAGATCCGGGCCTATGTTCGGGTCATGACAAACTTGGTATCAGAACAAAGGTTAAGTGTCTCCTACGGTGTTTGAAAGGCGCGTTAAGTAGAGTTTTTTTCATGGGTATGAAGAGCGCCACACTTATGATGAAGAGGCTATGAAACGCTTTAGGAAATTTCCCTTCTTTCATGATCTATGTCATGCGATGTAGTATCTATCTATCCTTCTAGCTCGTGCTATAAGCACTTGCATAATCATGCCTCCTCGCTGAGTTAACAGAAGAAGGAACAACAATGGAAATGGCCATGAGAATGGAAACGGAAATGGGCACCATTAGGCCCTACCAGCCCCGAAGGATCATGTGCTTGAGCAGGTTGCCCATGCCGAGTTTAGGGCTACCATTCAGATGTTGGCATAGGCTTTGACCACTCAGGTCAACCAATAAGAAGTAGCTCATGTTCCTCAAAATGGGAACACAATGGCGGCTAGGTTCAAGGATTTTCTCAAGATGAATCCCCCTGAGTTTTTTGGGTCGAGAGTGGACGAGGACCCACATGAGTTCATCAAGGAGATTCATAAGATCACCCAGATTATGGATGTGATGGGATAGGAGTGTGAAGACCTACCCTCTTATCAATTTAAGGGGGTTTCTCATATTTGGTATAGACAATGGAAGGATGGTCGGGGAGTTAGAGGGGGTCCAATTGGTTTGGATGAGTTTCTTACCGCATTCTTGGACCAATTCTTTCCCCGGGAGATGAGGGAGATCAAGGAAGTATAGTTCGTGAATCTGAGACAGAACAACATGACAATTCAAGAGTATGCTCTATAGTTCACCCATTTGTCTAATTATGCATCAGAGATGGTGGCCGATCAGAGGGCTCGGGTGAGCAGATTTGTGAATGGGGTAGTAGACTTCTTGGTCAAGGATTGCAGGACTGCTATGCTGATGAATTGGTAATTTACCAACTCATTAGGCTCTTAAGCATGAGATTTATCTTAGTTTTCAAGTGTTTTAGTTGGATTTTATTCCTTTTTTTTCCTTTTTATGTGCAGGTATCTGATTTGAATAGAATGAGCATGAATTGGTGTAAAAGGGATGTAATTTAGGTGAAAACCAGTGCTCCACTAGAGGAAACCGGTGAAATGCCAGTCAACCACAAGAAACCACTGGCTTGATGAGAAACTTCAACCGGCGGACCGTGGACAGCAATCGACAATCTACCGATTCCATCACAGACAGGTGCTAGAAGTGGTTGGACCAATGATGAAATTGATCGATGGCTCACGGATGACAACCGGAGAACCACCAAAGGCACCACTGGAAGGCCCTGGAACTTCACTGGATCGCCAAAGAAAATGACTGATGGGTCGTGGATAGCAACCGGTAAACCGCCGATTCCATCGCAAGTGAGGAGACGCCTGAACAGGGAAAATTGTCAAAGCCTAAAAAAAAGGCGAATGTTTGCCCTATTTTTGAATATATTCTAGAAGAAAGTACTCTGAACATATCATTGAATATTCCCTTTACTTTTTAGAGAGAAGAAATATTTGAATATTTCTTTTTATTTTCATCTTCTTCTTCAACAAGATATAACTATTATTGTAGAAATATTTTGAGTTTGATTTTTCTTATTCCTAATGATGAAATTATTGAGTTTATTAATGAATATGCTCTTATGTTTCTCTGTTATGAGTAGCTAAATCTACAGCTAGAGATGTGTGATGATGGGTGTTTAATTTGTTTTGGTATTCATAGATTTGTCTTGTTATTACTTAATTAGTGTAAATCTATTGCTATTGAATTCTTCTCTAAATTATAGTTGCTTTCTCATTGTTGCAAATATGAGTATTCTTTTCTTACTTGATTTTAGATTGAAAAAGAAGAATTAAGTAACGGGGCAAAATTTAATAGTGGATTGAAATTTGATTATGTGGGGTTGGGCTAGAAATAGCCAAAACCCATATCCCTTAAGAGCATGATGGCTAGAAATAGATCAGCCTCTAATCCAAAACATATTAGAATAGTTGAATTGTGCTTGAGATTCGAGAGGACTCGAGGATAAGGAGCCTAATTGGTTGAGAAACATCGGGCTCCATCTTTTTCCAAGGTTATTTACACATATTAGTAATAATTTGACTATCTAGTAAATCCCAATTTGATTGACATCCCATCTACACCACACCTTTAGCCTTTGCTCATTATTGTTTCTCAATTTTTGATATCTTGATCTTTTGATTAGCTGATTTTAGAATACACAATATATTTGTCTTCACTTCCCCCAAAATTTACAATTACATTTTCATTGTTTGGATGCGAATCAATTCAATACACTAAATGACTCTTGTTCAAATCATTCTCTAGTCCTTGTGGGATTCGACACCGACACTCATCGGATTATTTATTTTTATACAACGATTACTTACATTCTCTCTCAATGTGGAGTGTAGTTTGAGCATTATCAAAAATGGCGCTGTTCTCATGGACTAGCGCTTGATATCCTTGAGTTGTTTGTTAATTTGAATTGATATTGCATCTTAAGGAGTTTAACATTGTTGTTGTTGTTGGTCATCTAGGGCAAATTTATATGAGCCAACATTCATAAGCAGGAGATAGTTTGGTGGAAGGAAATATGGAACATGAAGAAGATAATCTCGTCATGCCTGAGATGCAAGTGTCATTCATCTACCAACTACGGTGGGGAATGTGGTGTTTCATGTTACTAATACAATGTTGCACCTGATGCAAATGAAAGGGCTCTTCGGGGGTAAACTGAGTGAGGATGCAAACCGCCATTTGAGGAACTTCCTAGAGATTTGCAAACCTTTCAACATAATGAATATGAGCCAAGAGTCTATCAAGTTTAGGCTCTTTCCATTTTCCCTAACGGGAGAAGCAACTATATGGTTGAAGGAGTTGCCTTCGGGATGCATCACCTTGTGGAAAGAGTTGAAAGAAGCATTTTTTGATCATTTTATCCTTCCCTCAAAGATGTTGCAGCTGAGGTATGATATTACAAACTTTAGGCAAGAGCCGGGTGAGCCTTTGCATGAATAATGGCTGAGATTCAAGAAGAAAATGACTCTTTGCCCTAACCATGATCTTCCCGATGGAATGCTACTTCAAATCTTTTATCGAGCCCTAGACTCCATCAATAAATCAGTTGCCAATAATCTAGCTGGAGGATCAATCATGGACCAGACGTATAGTCTAGATAAAGACCTCTTGGATAGGATGACACAGACGAATAGGGCATGGCGTACAAGGGAGATGAATGTATCTACACATGATGCTAGTTCTATATTGTTAACAGCTCAAACGAGAAAAAGAGATGAAGAGCGAGATGAAAATCTTGCTAAAATCATGACTTAGCTAGAGTTTATGACTAATCATGTGATGGGATCCGGGCCTAAAGGTGTGAATGTTGTGGGAATGCAAGGTCCAATGCATTTTGAGGGAGAATCCTCACCACCAAGGTACAAAGAAGAGTGCTAATATATGGAAAATCAAATGAGGGGTTCTCGACCCGGGTACCAAGGGACTAATCAAGGCCCTTGGTGCCCGAGGGAAGAGAACCAAGGTTGGAGGAACCATGACACGCAAGGGTGCCTGATTGTAATGAGAGATGGGGCAATAGAGAGCAAAATTGTGAAGGAAACCGCTATCATAGAAGTGCGAATCTGTACATTCCTCCTCCTAAAGATGAGAATACCCAACCTTAACCGGGTGTGGTAATGTTGGGAACTCAAAGATTGAAGAAATATTGGCAAGGGTTCTCAAGAAAGTTGAATCAACGGACTGTGGGGTCAAAGAACTTAAAGGGGAGGTGTCTAACCTTTCCCAAACAGTAAGTTCACACTCGGCCTCTGTCAAGCATTTAGAGCCCAAATGAACCACTTATCTTCCCAAATAAATATCCCGATGAAGGGAACACACCCTAGTGATACAATGTCAAATCCGAAAAAGGATAGTCAATGCATGGCTATTGTCATTAGGAGTGGTAAGATGCTTGGTGATGGGGGCAGTAAGCCCAAGGAAGTTGCGGACCCCAAGGAAACTGAGGTGAAAGAATCAGATGAGATGCCACAGGCACCAAATGGTAGTGATGATGTTGCAGAATAAGGTGAGGGAGATGTTAATGAGATCCCTTCGAATGATGAGGAAGGAGATGCGGGCATGAAGGCCTCAAGTGAGAATGATCAGGACCCAAGAGTTCCACCTCCTTATCCATAGCGATTAGCTAAGAAGAAAAAAGATGATCAATACAACAAGTTTATAAACATGTTCAACAAATTATCCATGAATATGCCATTGCTGGATGCTTTACTTCAAATGCCCGTATATGCAAAGTTTATGAAAGAGCTGCTGAAGAAGAAAAAGGTTGTAGATGTGCGTACCGGAGAGATAACACATAATTGTAGTGCAATGATGATGAGTAACCTTGCCCCAAAATGGGAAGATTCGGAGTGTTATACCCCGGGAACCCAAGGATCATACCCGGAAGTGAAATGGAGAAAAACTGAAATTTGCACCAAGTCACAGAACGACTCGTGAGGTGAGTGGTGAGGAGTGACCACGAGTCGTGAAGTGACTTGTTTTCATCTTTGTTTGGCAAAGTATGAGTGAGGATGCCACGGGCCTAACCACGAGTCGTGGTCAGACCTTACGACTCGTGAGGTCACCCGTGGTCAACCCTGGAGGATTGGCAATTTTGGGATGGGCAGTGTAGGCCACGAAAGGTGAATACAAGTCGTGATATGACGTCACGACTCATGAAGTAACCCATGGGGTTCCTTGGAGTTTCCAGCAGTGGATTCAACAGATAAGTCCACGAGTCGTGCCCTGTGGCAACGACCGGTTAGGTCCCTCTTGAGTACTGGTGATCAAATATTTCCTGCGTTTTAATGAGGGTGTCTTCGTAATTTGCTAAGTCCCTAAGGCCTAACTACATTGTTTTGGATATTTTCTGAGTGTGATAAGAGTAGTTAAGTCCCTATTTCATGCCCATTCTCATACAAGGATTTTAGTGAGATTTTTGGGAGATTCAAGGCCTTCTTCCCCAAATTTTCTTCAAATTCTTTGTGGGTAATTAAGGAACTTTAAGTCCATCTATTCCTAGGTATGTAGGGTTTTAAAATGGGTGGAATTCTTCCTCACCCATGCCCAATTTCGATTAATGTCATGAATTCTCCTACTCAAATTCCATGGGGTTTTACCCAAGCATGTTACATGATTTCTCCTTATGGGTATATTTTAATTGAGTTTTATTTATGGAAATATGCATGATGGGCAGATTTTATTATTATTTTCTTTAATTCATGTTTCAAGATTTTAAAATATAAATTGCCATTATTGGAAGTTCATGGAGATTATGATTTATGATGAATATTCATTATTTTAAGTTTATTGATTATTGAAATGCATGAATCCAAGATACCCATGTTTATAGGTATATTTTTAAAGAGTTGAGTATGATAAAGTATTGAGAAATGCTCACATGATGAAGAATGATTTATGATTTATGAAACGAATTTCATGATTTATCAATTTATGATGTTGGTTGATGAAAAGGGCCTTTATTCTTGGCTAAGCATGTTATAAAGGGGATCAATGGTGATAAATTTTATATTTTAGCCAATGAATTTTTATGCATGATGATAATGATTTATGTATGAGCCTATATACATGTTTTTGGGAGCCATGTCTAGCACCGAGTAGCCCAGTGTTCAAAGGACTACGCCGGTGTCTTATAACCATGTGCCACTGTGGGTTGTAAATGATATGATGTAATGATAATGATCCCCTCAAATGTGATATGACACCTTATGCACGACCCTTGCCTGGACAACTAGGGTCGGCTCTGCCCACTTGAGCGAGATAGTGGGGCATCATGAAAGGCTCTACCATGATGGTGTCGGTTATGACGAGTCCTCCCATTGTTCCACATATTTTATGCATTGTTATATTTAAGTTATTGGCTCAAGTTATATTATGATAAAGTTATTTACAATTATTATAATGAATGATTATGAATGATTTAAAAGTCTTGAGCCTTATATTTTATTAAGAATATTTCTGATGCAAGCATGATGTAATTCTCCTATGTCTATTTATGAGTTTACTTTACTTTTAAAATGTCCGTTTTACTTACCTTGCACACTCAGTACATTCCACGTACTGACCGCATACTTTCTATGCTATATCATTTCATGATACAGGGTCCGGATCTCAGGCTCATCTTCATCCTTAGTCCATCCCAACCTACAATATGATCTTGTTGGTGAGTCCTCATGTTCCGAGGTTCGTTTGATACACTTTTCTGTTGATTATGTTTCAGTATTGCTCGCGTTAGTTGGGGATGTTTTCCCATAAACCCATCTTACATATTAAAGGCTTTTGGACAAATGAGTAGCACTCAGCTTATGTAAGTGTTTGGTATTTTCTGATGCTATGTCATGCTTACGTTTTCGCGATGTGTTCTGCTTAATATTCCATTTATTTAAATTAAATTAGTTGAATGTATGGGCCATGGGTTTACTTGGGGTCTCTTGGGGTCCCTTGTCCCGTGTCTACGATCCGGGTGTACATCCGAGTCTTGATAGGGAGCCTTCACAATCCCTTGCACTATTGGGTTGTGTGTGTTCAAGAAAGCCCTTTTTGATCTTGGGGCGACCATAACTTTGATGCCCCTCATAATCTTTACAAATTTAGGGCTTGGAAACACCAAACCTACTTCAATGAGATTGTTAATGTCTAATTGCTCTATCAAGAAACCAGTGGGTATTTTGGAGGATGTATTGGTGAGGGTGGATAAATTTATTCTACCACCTGACTTTGTGGTTCTAGATTTCGAGATGGATGTGTGAGTCCCAATCATCTTAGGGAGACCATTGCTTTCAATGGGCAGAGCCTTGGTAGATATGGAGCTAGGTAAGCTCAAGATTCGGGTGGGAGTTGAAGAGGTCACTTTCAAGGTATGCCAATTTGCAGAATATTGTGATGAACGCAAGGTTATTGGAGTGTTGAACGAAGAGGATGAGTCAGAAGATAATCCTCTGGAAAATAGAATATGAATGAGAGTTATGTCGTGCCAGGATGTTAACTAAGGTGCTCCTTGGGAGGCAACCCAAGTGTTTTAGTTTGAGTGTTTTGATGTCATTGTTGTTTTTATTTTGTAAGACTAAGTAGGTGTAAATAAAGGAGGAGGAACACAAACCAGGGCAGGCACCATGCTAGACTGATGAACCACTATTCCAGATGCACGAACAACCGCTTCCTTGACTAATGGGGGGTAGAATCCTGGGAACAAAATGGCTAGATCGGCAAGTCACCGGCGAATGCTGACTCTAGTTCGCGAACTGCCGAACGACTGCCGACTCAGGTCAGAATACCTGAGAAGTGGGGTACAAATGGAGGTCCACCGACAGAATGCAGAATCTAATCCACGAACTTCCAGATACGAAGTAGAGAACTGGGCACAAATTTAGGTCAGTAACGTTAAGGAGGCTAACCGCCGTTTCCAATCGGCGACCGCCGGTGAAACGCCGGTACAGGCACATGCTTTGTTTTAAAAACATGACCAACCCATTGACCGACCCAACCCAGATTCCTTTTTAAGATGCAAAAACCTATTCATTTCCCTTTTTATTCTCCCAAAAATCCCCTTTTCCCACTTTTTAACACTTTTCCATACACTTTTTCATCTTCCCAACAGTCCACCTCCCTACTCACTTTTCCATATTCCAACACTCCCTTTTTCCACTCCCTTTTCAATTAAATCACCATTAAACCCCCATTTTTCCCTCAACCTATACCATTCATCTCCCTTCACCTATAAAAACGCCTATAAACCATTTCCTTTACCTAACTCTCACTACCATTCTACTTCCTGCTAGCAAGTTCCAATTTCCACCATTGTTGAGCAAGTACAAGCTTCCACATTTCTCATCAACTCTCATTCTTGAGTTTTGGTAAAGTACTCCTAATACTCTTATATTATTATAATTTGTATTCTTGGTGCATATGAACTTTGCTGTAGAATGTCTCCCCCTTCTTTTTTGTCACGCCTCGCCTTGGGGGGTATGACTGGCACCTGGTGCCTGGACTGCTAGACTACTGTGCCTAAGCACATATGGTGCCTGGCTGGCTCTAACTCAGATTCATGGAATCAATGGGCTATATAACGGCTGTAAATACAACCTCCGGCCGACTGGGCCTATAGCCACCTGTACTGTAACATCAGCTA
>JACEIK010008672.1:12563-40808 GCA_018107945.1 Datura stramonium | reverse complement strand
TTCTTACTGCATTATTTACGTGTGTGTGTGTCTCTGTTTCTATGTTACCTGATAGAGGGACCAGGTCCTTAGTATGGTGGTTGACCCAAATAACTTAACACAAAGGTTCTCAATTAATTCAAAATGAACCTTTTCTTTATGCATTTAATCCCAAAAGAACCTTATCTTTGCTCAGTGATTTTATAAAGAAAAGAATATTACAGAATAACCGTAAGATCTTATCATTAAAGCTATCTATAAGTTGGATGAGTATCTTCTTCATGTGTTGTACATTATGCTTTGATAAATGGATGAAAAATTTCTTTGTCATTATCATTCTTAATATGTATTAGAGTCTGCTTGTCTAGTAGTATTGTTATTACTAGATGAATATCTGATTCATACATGTTATACCTTCTATGGTAATTGTTGTATGAAAATTGACTTAATCGTGTTATTAGTTTCTGATGTATATTCCTCTCCCTTTGCCTATTATACTAATATTACTGGAGCATGTTTCATCTTCTCGGATAGGTATTTGCGTTCATATGTGTGGTACCTTCTTCTCTTATGATTGTATGGGTAATTGATTTGTCATTATCAGTTCCTAATGTGTGTTGCACTTTTTTGTTGAGCAAAGTAACTTTCACTTGACTAGATCAGTATATGACTTATGTGTTGCATATTCTTTAAAACTTAGGAAGTTATGATTGTATCAAGTATTAAGTCAATTCCAGATGTGCATTGGACCCTGTTTGACTTGTAATGGTATACTTGGAGCAAACTTTTATCTGGTGAGATCACTATGTGCCTCATCTTTATTGTACATTATGTTGTGATGATTGTGCCTTTTGATTTGTCAAAATGAAAATTAATTTGGCAGTATAATTTCATAATGGTTCTTGTTTTTTGATGTACTTATATCTTTTAAAAGAAAATTATGTTTGGAGCTTTTGTTTTAGCGTGGATAAAGTAATTGATATTTAACTTATAGAAAATAGCAATTGACAACTAGTCTTGATAGATAGAGAATGGAAAATGTAAAGGATTTGAATTACTTTTGAGCATCTGGTTGGAATACTTTCTCTGTATATTTTATATGTGATTGTATATTGCAATACATTAGCTGAAAAAGAAGCATAGGTCCACTAGAAAGTGCAATGTTAGAGTTCAATCAAGTTGTGTGCATCTTAGTATTTTTCGTATCCTTTATCCTTTCTTAATATTATTTTTGTGTATTCTCTAAGGCTATGGAACCTTGTAAGCAATGGATGCAACTTGTTGATAATCGAATCGATGAAACCTACTTAACTTGGATGCAAAAGTTTTTGGATTATGCTTTTCTGAAAACAAAAGAAGAATATGAAATACAATGTGCATGTATTAGATGTTGTAATACAACTTTAGGAACTCGTAAGATAGTTATGACACATTTGAAAATACATGGAATATGTCATGACCCGAGAGTAGACCCGAGTCATAGACACGGGACAAGGAACCCCGAGAGGCTCCAAGTCGACCCATGACATTATCATAGAATACACTTAACATAAAAGACAACTAACAATATGGATAAGCGGAATTGATAACAAAATCTAATATAACCCATAATATAGAAATCTTAACAACACTTAAATATAATGCGTAAATCTGTCTAAACAAGTCTGAAAGCCTTCTACTAACTGATGAGTTGCTGGTAGAAGCCCCCAGCTAACTCCAGAGGTCTGAAAACTAAAACATAATTAAATAAGAATATAAGCCATTTCCTCGGAAGATAAGGACTCACCGCTAGCAGCTGTAAGAGAGGGAAGCATATTTAGTCACGCAGATGGATTTGGACATCTGAATATATATCATAAAATGATATAGCACAAAAGGTGTGCGGTCAGTACTTGGAATGTACTGAGTATGCAGGAAGGTAAATAAATAGCTCATAAGTATAAGTATACAAGAAGGGAGTACTATAAATCAATGGATTAGTAACGTAACCAAAATGAGNTATAAGGACATGCATTATTATAAGTTCAATGATGCACAAAAGTAGTAATCATAATGATACAGAGATGCAATGTCGTGACTGATATGATGAGGGTCCCTGACTGTCTAAGGGAGCAAAGACTCTGATATAGCGAGTCACTAACTAGCTAGGGATGTTAGTCCCGACTGAAGGAGAAGAAACATGCATGGAAAGTAGCTAGGGATGTGAGTCCTGTCAGACTCTCTTGTTAACGAGACTCACGACTGACTAGTGAAACATTCTTGCTAATGAGAATCCCGAATAACCAGGGAAACATTCTTTCTAACGAGAATCCCGACTGACTAGGGAAACATTCTTGCTAACGAGAATCCTGACTGACTAGGTAAACATTCTTGCTAACGAGAATCTCGACTAACTGGGGAATCATTCTTGCTAACGAGAATCCTGACTGACTAACGGTAATCTAAATTGCAGCAGCTAATCAGAGACAAGGACGTTTACTGATTTTTTATCATACAACATTCTAATCAATAGGACAGGGGATACTTTCTAATAACATCAAGCCCAATAGTTGAAATATCATTTTCATGCGTTATCATCATAATTCACCTAATCATGGAGTCCAATCAATAGTTATCTCAAGCATGTTATGCTAACGAGCATTCTACAGAGTCACATTATGCATATGTTATCATGACATTCCAAATTCCAAGTTCATCTCATTCAACATGTAATATGAGATCATACATGGTTTATAAAATAAAACTCACAGTTTATCAAGATACATGACTTCGTTTATTTAGGTCTACAACATTCCACACACTTGTTATAATCACTCCTTTGTGAACTCTTTAGCCATGGGCGTTTTACATTCCAAGATTTTTATAAAAACAATTTTAGTAAGGAAAACAATATAGAATTCACCCAAGCTTCATAGTTCAACAATGGAGATGCAATCTTGTCATGTCCGATCAATTAAATCTAGAACATGGTGAAAATACATGATTTACCTTCAATTACCCAAACTACAATTCCAATTCATCCAACATAGTTATTAATGATATCATCAGGTCAATAGGGTTAATCATATATATTGTTCACAATTTCATCATATTCATGCATGACTTACGAAACTTATGTGAACAATAAGCAAAACCCATTCATTACTAAAGCCAATTTATGAAGAACAAGCTACTATCATGCAATCTCGACATATGATTCATATTTCAAAGCAACCCATTAATCAACATTCCAATTATTTCCATGATCGTAGTGAATATTAGCATTTAAGGAATAAAGAAGAAATTACTCATTACTCAAACACTAGATCATGATATTCTAAATGACTTAAAATTGGATTTTTATTGAAAATAGTTTGGGCCCAAGGATGGAAAAAAATCCTTGTTGAAGTCCCACATACTTGATAGACGAAAATCCCACTTGATAATCCTCCTTGAAGCTTGAAGAACACCATAATTAAACCCTAAAATTTGGAGAAGAGAGGAGGAAGAAGGAAAGTTGAGAGAATGGGGGTTAGGCATAATAGTCCCTTAAAATCGTGCATGGTATAACCCTAAACGACGTAGTTTAGGAACCTAGGGCTTACGAATTACGAAAATGCCATTAATGAAAGACCCTAAAAAACTACTCTTCCCCCGACCACGACTCATACCACGAGTTGTACCATGAAGTAACAACTTGTGGTCACCTCTCGTAGTCACCACTTTTGAAATCCTCTCAATCTGGCCACGACTCGCTCACCACAACTCATAGTGACCATAATTGTCGTTGTATAATCCACCCTCACCAATTATGAATTAACCACAACTTCTCATCACGACTTGTTGCTACAACCTATGAGTCGTACCATGACCCGTAACTCCATCCTACAAGTCGTACAATTAGCCGCACAATCATTTAGATGATAACCTGAAAGACTTGTCACAACTTCTGGCCACAGGTCGTACCCAAGTACTATGGATCATGGTGGGGACTCGTGGTTGGGAAAAGACTTATGTCATCTGAACCACGGGTCTTCCTACGACCCGTACAATTGAGTCGTACTGAGGCAATGTTGCATATTTTTCATCTAAGCACATTCCAAAAATCTGAATTTTAATCTTGGGAACTTTTGGGGTGTTACAGTATCTCCCCCTTGGGAACATTAGTCTTCGGATGTTCACTGAACATACTGAAAAGATAGGGACGAAGCCGATCTCCAAAATCCAATCAATCACAACTAAACACCAACGGAGTATCTGACTCCGGACCAACTTGATACACCAACTATTGATATTCACACCTAACATGCATACAATTACTCAAGGGAGGCCGAAGAACTTGAAACCAACATAGAACTAGACAACACACTAGAAGAAAATTCTTTCCCCTTTTTATCTGGCACAGAACTGACACGGACTAAACCTTCGTTCTCAAATCTCTTTCCAATACTAACATAGGATTTAAAATATCTAATCTAACTGAGTGTAAGGATTTCATAAGCACGAGTTATCCCCAACATCTAGGACTGAGCACATACATGAGATAATCTTACTCTACTGAGTTAACAAACAACCTCCAAAGACTGAGTTCAAACCAAACACATAATAAAATATGGATTAACACACATAACTGATTCAGAACATGAAGATAAGCAATAAGGACTCATAGGGAAAGACTGTCATCACTGACTAAAACGGTTACTTCTAAACCTCAAGGAATTGCACATAGGAATAGACATAACTTAACTCTAACTGAGATACAAGGGAGGTTATCTGAACTTAGTAGAGATTGACATACTACAACTGCTAAGGCTGAAATCCCTTTATTAGCATTCTTAAGGTCCGACTTAGTTCACATACTCACTATCTCACCCTTAGCTTAAAGCCATCATCCTAAGGCTCCCGAATCTTACTTTAGGTCAGGATGAATTACTAATTCTTAACTCCTCTTTCACTTCTAACCTTCACCACGAGCCTTATACTAACAGCTACTCACATTACACATCAGAAATCTCTTTTCACAATCACAACAGAGCTTCTTATTCAGTACTAAGGTTGGCAACATATAAGGGGACAACAAAAGATTCACAATATACCTGTGCCACTACTGGCGCCTTGCCCTAATCTTGATGGGCTCCTACTGCATAAGAGTGGTTTTGGCAATGTCTGCCTCCTCGGTTAGAGGATGCACCGTGCTGAAACGAGCGGGCTATCAAACCTGCTGAAGAGGTGGTCGAGAATCTACTCTCGCCTCGCTTAGTCGTTGTGCAATCTTGGTGCTTATGACCTACCTTGCCACACCAAAAACAAACATCTGAACCATTCATGCATACTCCCAAGTGGTGCTTTCAACAACTCACACATAATGGGTATGTAATCTCCCTTACTCTTGGCTTATATGGAGTACTGGCTATCGAAGGTGCTGGGGCTACTGATCTCTGATAGTGGTGTGAGTGATACCTAGTACCCGAACACTGATGGGAGAACTCTAAGTCTCCAATCCTGGCCCTCTTAGCCTCTCTCACATTTTCTTTCACCTGTTATACTTCCATTTATTGAGAAAATATTACCAAACATGGGAAGTCTATGTTTCGGTGCAACATGGCAGTCCTGCATTCTTTGACCAAGGAGTCTGACACTCCATTAACAAATCTGCTTGCTCGGGCCCCTTGGTCGGTTACCATTTCCAGCACATACTTCGATAGCCGAGTGAACTCCAACGCATACTCCTGGACAATCATGTCATTATGTTTCAAGTTAATGAACTCTGCCGCCTTTGCCTCCCTCAATTCCTGAGGGAAAAACCTTTCCAAGAACCCGCATAAATTCATCCCAACCTATGGGACCCGCTTCAATTCCCCGACTATCTCTCCACTAACAATACCAGATGTAAGCAACTCCCTTTAACTGGTAGAAGGCTATGTTCGCATTCTCATTCCTCGTCACTCCCATGATGTGAGTAATCTTCTGTATCTCCTCTAAAAACTCATATGGGTCCTCATCCACCTTTGACCCCCAATAATTCGGGTGGGTTCATCCGAAAAAAATCTCTTATCCTTGCTGCCGCTTCATTTTCATTCTGAGGAGCTCGGGCCACCGCTTGCTAGTTAATCTGAGCGGTCAGGGCCTGCGCCAATATTTGAAAGGCTGCTCGGAACTCAGCATGAGTAACATGATCATTCATTGGGTTTCCTGGGCTGGTGGTACCTGCTAGCGACTGTTGCCACGTCTTCTTCCATTCTCTCTCTTGGGAGGTATTATCTGCGAGTGCGTAAAGAACGAGTTTGGGGAGGAATTGTTGCACGAAAAGGATCATGATGAAATGGGGACATTCCTAAAATGTCTCATAGCCTCTTCGTCATAAGTATGGTGCGCTTCACACCCATGAAGAAGACTCTACGTAACGTGACTTTCAGACACCCTAGAACACTCTAAATCTTTGCTCTGATACCAAGTTTTTCACAACCCGAGAGTAGAGTCGGATCATAGACACGGGACAAGGAACCCCGAGAGGCTCCAAGTCGACCAATGGAATAATCATAGCATACACTTAACATAAAATACAACAAACAATATAGATAAGTGGAACTGATAACAAAATCTAATATAACCCATAATATAGAAATCTTAACAACACTTAAATACAATGCGGAAATCTGTCAAAACAAGTTTGAAAGCCTTCTGATAATTGATGAGTTGTTGGGACAAGCCCCCAGCTAACTACAAAGGTCTGAAAACTAAAACATAATTAAATAAGAATATAAGCCATGTCCTCGGAAGATGAGGACTCACTGTTAGCAACTGTAAGAGAGGGAAACGTATCTAGTTACGCGGCTGGATCTGGAGACCTGAATCTATATCATAAAATTATATAGCACAAGAGGAGTACGTTTAGTACTTGGAATGTACTGAGTGCAGGAACATAAATAAATAGGTCATAAGTATAAGTATACAAGAAGGGAGTACTATAAATCAATGGATTAGTAACGTAACCGAAATGAGATACAACAACGTGGTATGAGATCCATATATTCATATAAACATAATCATATTATGAGGACATGCAATATTATAAGGTCAATGATGCACAAAAGTAGTAATCATAATTATACAGAGATGCAATGCCGTGACTGATATCATAAAGGTCCCTGACTGTTTAAGGGAGCTAAGGCTCTTATATAGCGAGTCACTAACTAGCTAGGGATGTTAGTCCAGACTGAAGGAGAAGACACATGCATGTCTAGTAGCTAGAGATTTGAGTCCCAATAGACTAACGAAATACTCTTGCTAACAAGAATCCTTACTGACTAGGGAAACATTCTTGCTAACAAGAATCCCGACTAACAAGGGAAACAGTCTTTCTAACGAGAATCCCGACTGACTAGGGAAAAATTTTTGCTAACGAGAATCCCAATTTACTAGGGAATCATTCTTGCTAACGAGAATCCCGACTGACTAACGCTAATCTAAATTACAATAGCTTATCAGAGATAAGGACGTTTACTAATTTTTCATCGTACAACATTCTAATCAATAGGATGGGGGCCACTTTATAATAACATCAAGACCAATAGTTGAAATATCGTTTTCATGCGTTATCATCATAATTCACCTCATCATGGAGCCCAATCAATAGCTATCTCAAGAATCTTACGCTAATGAGCATTCTACGGAGTAACATTATGCATATGCTATCATGAAATTCCAAATTCCAAGTTTATCTCATTCAACATGTAATATGAGATCATATATGGTTTATAAAATACAAATCATACTCTATCAAGGTACATGACTTCATTTATTTATGTCTACAACATTCCATACACTTTTCATAATCACACCTTTGTGAACACTTTAGCCACGGGCGTTTTAGATTTCAAGATTTTTATAAAAACAATTTTAGTAAGGAAAACAATATAGAATGCGCCCAAGCTTCGTAGTTCAACAATGAAGAGGAAATCTTGTCATGCCCAATCAATTATATCTAGAACATGGTGAGAATACATGATTTACCTTCCAGTACCCAAACTACAATTCCAATTCATGCAACATAGTTATTAATGATATCATTGGGTCAATAGGGTTAATAATAAAACTTTTTCACAATTTCATCATATTCATGCATGACTTACGAAACTCAAGTGAACAATAAGAAAAACCCATTCATTACTCAAGCCAATTTGTGAAGAACAAGCTACCATCATGCAATCCCGACATATGATCCATATTTCAAAGCCACCCATTAATTAAAATTCCAATTAATTCCATGATCACAATAAATATTAGAATTTAAGAAACGGAATAAAGATGAAATTACCCATTATTCAAACCCTAGATCATGATATTCTAAATAACATAAAATCGGATTTTTCTACAAAATAGTTTTGGCACAAGGATGGAAAAATATCCTTGTTGAAGTCCCGCATACCTGATAGACAAAAACCCCACTTGATAATCCTCCTTGAAGCTTGAAGAACACCTTAATTAAACCCTAAAATTTGGAGAAGATAGGAGGAAGAAGGAGATTTGAGAGAATTGGGGTTTAGGCATGAAAGGCCCTTAAAACCGTGCAAGGTAGAACCCAACACGACGTAGTTTAGGAATATAGGGCTTACGAATTACGAAAATGCCATTAATGAAAAACCCTGAAAAACTACTCTGCCCCCGACCACGACTCATACCACGATTTGTACAATGAAGTAACGACTCGTGGTAACCTCTCGTAGTCACCACTTCTCAAATCCTCTGAATTTGGCCACGACTTACTCACCATGACTCGTATTGACATTCTACGTATCATATTGACAGTCGTTGTATCATCCACCCTCACCAATTATGACTTAACCACAAATCCTCATCAGGACTCATTACTACAAACTACGAGTCATACCATGACCCATAACTCCATCCTATGAGTCGTACTATTACCCGTACAATCATTCATATGATAACCCGAAAGACTTGTCATGACTTCTGGCCACGAGTCATACCCACGTACTACGACTCATTGTGGGAACTCGTGGTTAGGAAAAGACTTATCTGATCTGAACCACAGGTCTTCCTACGACCCGTACAATCGACCTACGACTCGTATATTGAGTCGTACTGAGGCAATGTTGTAGATTTTTCTACTAAACACATTCCAAATTCTGAATTTTAATCTTGGGAACTTTTGGGGTGTTACAGAACAATTTGAAATTATACTTTTTCATATTACCGTGGGAATGTTTAGGTAAACCACTATCAGAATCTAAAGATGAAGATAGTGAAGATGAAGACAATGATGAAGTAGAAGAATGTAAGAGTGAAGATAAGGTAAAATAACTATTGAGAGATTTATATCCTAATCTTGATAGTGAAACTATATTGATTGGCTGTGATGATTCGGTTGAGGAGGAACCAAATGCTGAAGCAAAAATTTTTTACAGCCTATTAAAGAATTTTGAGAAGCCACTGTACCAAAATTCAAAAGCGTCAAAGCTTTCCTATTTGATTAAATTACTTCACATCAAAAGTTTGGGCCGATGGAGTAATGAGTCATTTACAATGTTATTGAAAATGCTAAAAGAGCAGTTGTTGTCTGATGGTGCCATTTTGCCAAAATCAAATTATGAGGCAAAGAAGATAATTCAAGACCTTGGTCTTTCTTACAACAAGATTGATGCTTGTAATAATAATTGCAGGTTATTTTGGAAGGAGGATAGCTTACTCGATTCTTGCGAAGTTTGTGGTGTGTCCATATGGAAAATAGAGACACATAGCAGGAAACAAAGAATAAAAAGGTAAAACCATACCATCAAAGTCTTTACGCTATTTTTCCTTAAATCCTTAGAGGTTGTTTATGTTTAGAAAGACATCTACCCTAATGACATGGCATACGGATAAAAGAGTTGATGACGGAATAATGAGGCACCCAGCTGATTCAATGGCATGGAAGGCATTTGATGAACTTCATCCTTCATTTGCAATTGAGCTTCATAATGTCCAACTTTGACTTTCTAGTGATGGATTTCAGCCCTTTCGCAATTCAAAAACCACATATAGCATTTGGCCTATGGTTCTTATTCCTTGTATTTTACCACCTTGGTTGTGTATGAAATAAGAAAAATTTATTTTGTCAATGCTTATTCCTTGTCCATATGGTCCGGAAGATGCAATTGATACATATCTTCAACCTTTAATAGAGGAACTAAAGGAGTTGTGGGATGTTGGTATTGAGACCTTTGATGCAGCAACTAGACAAAATTTTAAGTAGCATGCTTCTTTATTATGGACCATCAATGACTTTACAACATATGGAAATTTATCTGGATGGAGTACGAAAGGAAAACTGGCATGCCCATGTTGCAATAAAGACTCTTCTTCAATTCGATTGGCTAATAGTAAGAAGCGGTGCTTTATGGGTCATTGACGTTACCTTCCTTTTAGTCACAAATGGAGGATGAAAAGGAGTTATTTGATGGCACAAAAGAGAAAAGGCTTCCACCAAAAATGTGTTATGGTATTGAGATACTTAATCAAGTACATGATCTTGAAAGGCTATAGTTAACAAATGATCCAAAGAAAAGGAAGAAGATATCACATAAAAATCGAAAGGATAATTGGAACAAGAAAAGCATTTTTTTTAACTTCCATATTGGAAATCTCTCTTGTTGCGACATAATTTGGATGTTATGCATATTGAAAAAAAATATATGTGATAATATCATTGGGACAATCATGAATGTCAAAGGAAATTCCAAGTACACAATCAAAGCTCGACTAGACTTGCCAGAAATGAACCTTAGTCCGGAATTGCACCCCATCCAAAGAGAGGAGAAAGTCGAAGTTCCAACTGCATTCTACACATTGCCTCCCAAAGATAAGCACAAATTACCCATCTTCTTAAAGAATTTAAAGGTTCCTGATGGATTTTTATCTAATATTTCTCAATCTGTGAACCTGAAATATCATAAGATATCTTTGTTGAAAAGGCATGATTGTCATGTTCTTCTACAACATATACTCCCTCTTGTACTTCGTGGTATGTTGTCCAAAGAAGTGTGTGAAATGATTATTGAGTTATCTATATTTTTTAGTGTTGAGGGTTGATGACTTGGAGAATATTGAAGTGCAAATTCCCATAAAACTTTGCAAGTTAGAAAAGGTCTTTCCTCCTTCATTTTTTGATGTAATGGTGCACTTGCCTATTCATTTAGCTACTGAAGCTGCGATTGCTGGACTTATTAATTATCAGTGGATGTATCTTGTGGAATGATGGTTATATTTTTTGAAATCTCTCATTGGTAATAGGGCATGTCCAGAAGGTTCTATTGTAGAAGGCTACCTTGCAAATGAATGTATGACCTTAGGTTCAAGGTATTTGCATAAGATTAATATAAAATTCAATCGGGCTGAAAGAACTTATGATGGGGGTTGAAAAGAATCTCATGTAGGTTTATCTATATTTTATCAACCTAGAAAAACTTTGGGAGCTAAAGAACCATGTGAGCTTGCAGCATATGAATTAAAACAAGCACATATATACATACTGAAGAACTGTGATGAAGTCATACCATATATTGAGTACGGAGAGTTCTTTCATATCATTTCCTTTTTCTTATTTCTCTTAGGGTAATTTCTTTAATATACACATTTATGGTTCACTTCAATTTAGTAGAGAATTTCCACAAACACATGTGGAAACTGCTCAACAATTGTCTGATACAGAGTGGAACCGACAATTTATTGAATGGTTTAAAGTTAGGGTGAGTAATACATAAACATCAAATTTGAAATTTTAATGTTGTATTACTCATTCTAAAGTATTCAACGTAATCTTATTGATAGGTCTCACAATTGCATAAAGGAGACGACAGTCGAATCATGGAAGATCTTCTTTCACTTTCACGAGGTCCTACCAAATATTCAACAAATTCTGATGGTTACATTGTTAATGGATATAGATTTCATGTAGAAGATTATGATAATAATCTAAGGACTCAAAATTTTGGTGTTGTTGTAGTTGGTGAGAATGATAAACATAGTGAGAACCTTGATTACTGTGGAGTTTTGACAGATGTGATTGAATTGCAATTTGTCGCAGATAGAAGAGTGACTTTGTTTCGATGTAATTGGTTTGATGTGTATGATAAAATAAAAGGAGTTAAAAAAGACGAGTATGACTTCGTGAGTGTTAATCCTGGGAGATTTTTGAAAACAAATGAGCCTTTTGTTTTAGCGGACCAAGTATCTTGTCACGACCTAAGTCTACACCCCAGACATAACACGGTAGTTGAAGCCACAAGTGACCCCAAGTCAACCCCTGGTTTATCATACACTAGCATTCTGAGTACATATGCATAGCAGAACATTTAAATAATAGATTTATCCATTTAAGAAAATGTAAAGACTGATAGTAGAGAAAGAAATAATATATCTGAAATACAGTTCTGAAAGATAAGTCTGGTCTAAAAGCCAACTATTGAGGAGTTGTTGGGACAGGCCCCAAACTGACTCTAAGTCTAAACAAAATCATATCCAAATGAAGTAAATAAAAAAATCCCTCGAATGAGGAGGACTCATACTTTGATTTGCTGAAATGGAATGCTCTAAAACTAAAGTAACTATCGGTGTGGAACCTGAGAACCTGCAGCTGTATCATTAAATGATACAGCAAGTGGCACGACCCGAGAGGAGACCCGAATCATAGATACGGGATAAGGGACCCCGAGAGACCCCAAGTCAACCCATGTCTTAAGCATTCACTAACTCATTCAATAGACATAAAGGAAACATAAATATAAACTCAGCAGAAGTCTAACTTAACATAATAACAGAATGAACATCTAAAGCTGAATACATGTCTTAGTCTGATAAGCCTCTAATTTGGATGAGTTGATGGGACAACACCCCCAACTAGCTCGGAAATACTGAAACTTAAAGTACGCTCATGAAAATTGAAAATCTAGTCCTCGGAAGATGAGGACTCACCAATCTAGCTAGTGTTAACTCAGATACCGGCTATGAACGGGGCTGAACCTGAGAACCTAATCCTGCATCATAAAATGATGCAACATAGAAAGTGTGCGATCAGTACGTGGAATGTACTGAGTATGCAAGGTAAGTAAAACGCTTTGATAATATAATCGTTTAAATCTATTCGTACTTATAATAAAATTGAAGAGTAAGTAGAAGACCACATGCATTCATTCTGAAATTGAACTTTTATCGTAATGTGTTCACGCATGGCTTAAGAACATCATAATTGAATCGAATGACTCAAAGCTAAATCATAACATTTATATCAAAAGCTGAACAATGAGTTAAACCTTGCTTTTTAAACATGCATGCATAAGATAATAATCATGTGTAATGGATATGCAAATTCAATGATATAGACAATGGGAGACTCGTCACTTAATCAAACGAGTCGTCAAGTGACTCGTGGGGAAGACTTGTGATGATGAAGGACTCGAGGTCCTCACGGATGATGTAATGACTCGTGGTCAATCACCACGAGTCGTCATGTCAGTCATGGGGAGGTCCTAGAGAAGATAGTAAAGCTTATCTAGTGTACCTGACTAACGAGTCATCATCAGTCCTAACGACCCGTTAGGTGGGCCGTTACCACACTAGTTAAGTTTTCATGAATGATGAGGCAGTGTGCTTGACATGTGAACCAACGGATCATGTGCCCTAGTAACAAGTCGTCAGGTCATCTGTTAGGACCCCCGGACAGTTATTTTCAATGGTTTCAATAAGGACTTTTCCATAATTTCTAAGTTCTAAGGGCCTATACTACGTCGTTTTAAGCTCGTAATAGAGGGTTTTAAGCTTAGAAAGACCCATCTAGGCCATTTTCTTCATGCATTCAAGGGTGAGGGCTTAAAGGGAAGAAAGTGAGGAGAATTTCATGGTTTTCAAGGAAATTCTCAGCTGGGAAATTAGGAAGAGTTAGGATTCTTCATTCCCAGGTATGTAAGGCTATGAGTGGGTGCTTTCTTCCACACCCATGCCTATTCTCTATCAATTTGTGATTAGTTTGTGTTGATCAAGTATAGCTTTTCATCCAATTGCATGATTCTTAAATTTATACTCATGGGTATGATTAAATTGAGTTGATATTGATGATTTATCGATCTTGGGCAGATTCTAACTTAATTTCTTATACAATATTTTTTTCTAAAAATTTAATCTAAAATGCCCATGTGTGGGGAGTTCCAAAAATAATGTGATGATGATGGAGTAGATGATGAAAAGCATGTTTTCAACCTTACCCATTATTTTAATGATGTTTTCAAAGAAGATTAAATATACCCATGTATGGTGAAGCTTTGGGTAGTGCCCAATGTTGAGTAGGAATGATGATTTTTGTGAATTGACTATATTATTTCATTTTGGAGTGAAATCTCCCAAATTATAATATTTTCAACTAATTTGAATGGGTTCAAGCGTGATAAGGTTTTGGGCAAGGCCCTTATGTTGATGATAATGAAGTGATAATCCTAAAGTAGCCTTACCACATGATGTTGGAGTAGAGGCTCCCACTATCCTTGAGCTTGTGGTATGTGTCATGGTAAAGCTTCTCATATGTATAAGTTTCATAATTGAGATGTATGTTATCATTAAGCTTCATTCCACATGATGTTGAGTCTAAGCATGATTCTATTCTAAGCTTGGTCGAGACGACATTGTTGAGCTTCATACTTATATGATGTCTAGTGTATGCATGATTTCATAATGAGCTCTGTCAATAGACAATGTTGAGCTTCATTTCATACGATGTTGAGTTTATGCATGATGTCATGTTGAGCTTCGTCACTAGACGATGTTGAGCTTCATATTTATACGATGTAGAGAATTGCATGTTTTGGGAGAAGAGTCTAGCATCGAGCGGGCTAATTGTCAATAACCCTACAACCCAAAACTATGCACCAACGTAGGTTGAATCTATTATATTGTTGGGACCTCCCTTATGAGCTATCCCAGCCCGATTGGTAGCGTCCCTAGCCTTGGAAAGGTTTTGGACGGCTCTGCCCGCTTGAGTGTAATAGTCGTGACCACATAAGCTCTATCATAGTATGTCGGTTAAGTGATGAGTCTCCCATTGTCTATATCATTGAATTTGCATATCCATTATTCATGATGATTAACTTATGCATGCATGTTTAAAAAGCAAGCTTTGACTCATTGTTCAACTTTTGATATAAATGTTATGATTTAGCTTTGAGTCATTCGATTTAGTTATGGTGTTCTTAAGCCTTGCATGAACACGTTATGATAAAAGTTCGATTTAAAAATAAATGCATGTGGTCTTCTACTTACTCTTAAAGTTTATTATAAGTATGAATGGATTTAAATGATTATATTATCAAAGCGGTTTTACTTACCTTGCATACTCGGCACATTCCACGTACTGACCGCATACTTTCTATGCTGCATCATTTTATGATGCAGGATCCGGTTCTCAGGTTCAGCCCCGTTCATAGCCGCTATCAGAGTTAGAACTTGCTAGATTGGTGAGTCCTCATCTTCTGGGGACTAGATTTTCAGTTTTCATGAGTGTACTTTCAGTTTTAGTATTTTCCAGCTAGTTGGGGGTGTTGTCCCATCAACTCGTCCAGATTAGAGGCTTATTAGACTTAGACGTGTATTTAACTTCAGATGTTCATTTTGTTGTTATGTTAAGTTAGACTTCCATTGAGTTTATAGTTATGTTTCCTTTATATTTATTGAATAAGTTAGTGAATGCTTACGCCATGGGTTGACTTAGGGTCTCTCGGGGTCCCTTGTCCCGTATCTACGATCCGGGTCTCCTCTCGGGTCGTGACAGCATGGGAAGCATGCGTCAGTACTTTGAATGTACTGAGTAAGTGGGAGAAACATACTGAATATGAAGTCTGAACTGCAATGACATGCCATGACCAATAGGTAATTTGAACTGAACCACCGGTATAATTTGAAATGGTCAAGACGACATTGTCTGATTGTCAAGGACCTACCTTAAGTCTTAAACACTAAAATCTATGATACTATACTGAATTGAGCTGCTTATTTTGATACTGGACTGGACTGACTAGTGGAAGAATCTATAACCGACATATAACCATGTAAGCTAGACATGGAGTCCGATGTATACACCCCACTGGTAGGAACCAATATACCTTTCCAGGGTATAAAGGCATGAACTGGGTGATCAAAATAATATTTGGGGCCAATCAGACCAAGTTATACTACAACCTACACTGGCAACGTAGTTTTGGGAACTGGGTGCACTGCAACCCCAGCCTGCTCGGTGTTAAGTTCTACTCCCACTGAAAAACCTAAACTAAACTACTAAGCTAATAGATCGAAACTGGGGCCCAAGACTATTGAGGGACGAATAACTGCATGTACCATAAGACCTTATCAGACCAAATTTTGAAACTAGGTTTGAAGACTGGTCAGAGTTGCTTATCTAAAAGTGTTGTAACCGTCTACAGAACAACTAATAACTGAACTGGGGTCCTGGGGCTGGTCAGAGCTATAACTGAATATCATGATTTCCTAATGGACCAAATAACTGAAATCTAAATCTGAGTCTGAATACTGGGAGGCACCACTGATACCTCGAAAATAAACTGGAGTCAAACTGATCAGTTGACATTTTCTGGACAACACTAAGGTTGCTAAAAATCTGACTGAAGCTAGACTGATATGATTCTAATTGGGACTAGACTAATAGAGTTATGAGTTCTAATTGACTAAATTACTAAGCAGCTAATAGAGATCTCATTAATTCCAACAACATGTATAATTATATAAATATAAGGCAAATTTCCAAAATTTTGGGAATTTCATTCAATAGAGAAAAAGTCATTCTTGTTAGTGGAATATTTGTTCAACATATATATATACAGGAAATTTTACAAAATTAAGCCCAAATCATCCTTCATTCACTAGAGTGAACTGAACAAGTAAAACAATTACTCGAAGGTTAGGGGTTAAATAAACCTTTGTAAAAAAACTGACAAATTGATAAGGAACTGACGGAATTTATATTAACAATAAGTATAAACATCGTTCTAAGGGAAATCAATGAAAATAAACATGAATGCGTCTCATGCTCTAAATCTCAGGGCTTAAAACCGATAGAATAAATTGAAGAGAACTTTGGGGATGCAAGGGAAGGACAATCCCATTGCTAAAACCCCACATACCTGGCAAAGAAACCTGGAGAATCTGCCTGAAAATTGACGAGAAAGGTTCATCCCTAGCCCTTGCTCTTAAATACTCTGAGATAGAGTTCTACGATATTCTTCTGAGGATTAGCGTGAGAATGAGGGGAGGAACGGGTTTTTCCCTGCTAAAACGTCTTAAATTATTACTTAAATGAAGTGGTTTAATGATTGGGAGAATAAGAAATTAATAAATAGCCATTAGGTGAGGCTATCCTTGACTACCACAATATCCAATGGCACCACAGAGTTAGATCTCCGATACACTTTTTCAAAAGTGATACATGAAAGGCTGGATGTACAGGTACTAGTTCTGAAGGCAATTCTAGCTATACACCTCAAAATTCTATGAGGTCCCACATACCATGGAATAAGCTTCCCCTTCTTTCCAAACCTCATCTCCCTTTTCATAGGCGTAATTTTCAGGTACACCCAATTATCAACTGCAAACTCCAACTCTTTTCTCCGCACATCGACATAAGAATTCTGGCGGCTCTGAGCTGTTTTTAACCTTTCTCGGATGAGCTGAACTTTCTGCATTGCCTCATGAACCGAGTCTGGCCCTATCAAAGTAGTTTCACTGAGTTCTAACCATCCTATAGGACATCTAAACCTCCTACTATACAATGCCTCAAATGGGCCCATCTGAATGCTGGAATGGTAGCTGTTGTTGTACGCAAATTCGATAAGAGGCATATGGTCATCCCAATTACCCTTAAAATTGATCGTGCACACTCTTAGAATATCCTCTAGAGTCTTAATAGTCCGCTCAGCTTGCCCATCTTTCTGAGGGTGAAAAGTTGTACTGAGCTTGACCGAAGTACCAAGTCCCTTTTGAAAAGACTTCCAAAAATGGGAGGTGAACTGGGTACCCCTATCTGAAATAATTTCCAATGCCACCCCATGAAGTCTAACCAGCTCCCGAATATAAAGTGTATCATAATCCTCGGCTGAATCTGCGGTTTTGACTGGAAGGAAATGTGTTGACTTAGTCATTCGGTCTACTATTACCCAGATTGAGTCATATTGTCAACGAGTCCGAGGTAGACCCGTAATGAAGTCCATATTTACTTCTTCCCACTTCCAGGATGGTATGCTGATATCCTGGGTCATAACTCCTGGTTTCTGATATTCTACCTTGACCTATTGGTAGTTCCGGCACTTAGCCACGAATTCGGCAATGTCTCTTTTCATGCCGTTCCTCCAGTAAATGTCCCTTAAATCATGGTACATTTTAGTCGCACCAAGGTGAATGGAATACCTTGAGTTGTGTGCCTCAACAAAAATCTGCTTTCTTAATTCACCAACATCTGGAACGCATAATCTACCCTGGTAATGAAGCACGCCATCTCCCCCTCCTTCTTTGTGAGGATATCTTCTTTAAGTTTAAGTAGAACTGGATCTTCATCTTGTTTAGACTTAACTTCTACTACCAAGGATGAATTAGACCCGTTTTGCATTACCACGCCACCCTCAGCTGAATCCACCAACTGCACCCCTAACCGGGCTAGCCTGTGAACTTCTTTCGCTAGCTCCCTCTTACCCTCGTAAATGTGAGCTACACTTCCCATAGACCACCTTCTTAGGGCTTCAGCCACCACATGGTCCTTACCCGGGTGATACAACACACTCATGTCATAATCCTTTAGTAGTTCCAACCACCGTCTCTGGTGCAGGTTTAGGTCTTTTTGATTGAACACATACTGAAGGCTCTTGTGATTTATGAACACATCCACGTGAGCTCCATACAAGTAATGTCTCCATATTTTTAATATGAATACCACCGCTGCCAACTCCAAGTCATGAGTTGGATAATTCTTCTCATGAACTTTGAACTGTCTGGAAGCATAGGCTATCACCTTGCCCCGCTTCATCAGAACGCAACCAAGTCCAACTCTGGAGACGTCACAATATACTACAAATCCATCTGTTCCTTCTGGCAAGGTCAAAACTGGAGTGGCAGTGGGTCGAGTCGTCAACTCCTGAAAACTCTTCTCAAACTCATCCGACCACTGGAATTTCACCTTCTTCTGAGTTAACTTGGTCAGAGGAGAGGCTATGGAGGAGAAACCTTCAATAAACCGTCGGTAATAGCCTGATAAGCCCAAGAAACTCCTAATCTTGGTAGGACAGGTAGGTCTGCGCCAATCCTGCATTGCTGCTATCTTGTGAGGATCTACGTGTATCCCTTTGCCTGAGACCACATGAGCCAAGAAAGTCACATACTTCAACCAGAATTCCTACTTACTGAACTTGGGGAATAACTTGCGATCTCTGAGAGTCTGTAATGCTAACCTTAGGTGATGAACATGTTCTTCTTCATTTAAGGAGTATACTAGAATATCATTGATAAATATAATGACAAACATATCTAGGTACGACTTGAAAACCCTATTCATTAGGTCCATGAAAGGTGCTGAGGCATTCGTTAACCCAAAGGACATCACCACAAACTCGTAGTGACCATAACGAGTTCTGAATGTTGTTTTCGGTATGTCACACTCTCTGACCCTTAACTGATGGTATCCTGACCTGAGATCAATCTTGGAAAAATAGTTGGCTCCCTAAAGCTGGTCGAACAGGTCATCAAATCTAGGTAAGGGTATCTGTTCTTGACTGTGACTTTGTTCAGCTGAAGGTAATCTATGCACATTCTGAGGGCACCGTCTTTCTTACGCATGAATAACACTGGAGCACCCCAGGGAGAGATGTTGGGTGTGATGAAACCCTTATCAAGAAGGTCCATTAACAGCTCCTTCAGCTCCTTAAGCTACGCTGGAGCCATTTTATAAGGAAGGATGGAGATGGGTTGAGTGTTTTGGAGGAGATTTATCCCGAAATCTATTTCTCGTTCAGGGGGAACTCCATGAATATCTTTAGGAAATACATCTAGGAACTCGCTAACAACTAGAACTGACTAAATTGTTGGGCCTCAAAGTTGGAATCTTTGACCCAAACTAGGTTATATAAACATCCCTTCTAAATGAGTTTCTAGGCCTTTAGGAAGGAAATAAACCTACCCTTAGGCGCTGAACTGTTGCCTGACCAGTCTAACAAGGGCTCATCTTCTAAAACATGACAACTCTAGTTCTACAGTCAACTGAGGCATAGCAGGAGTGTAACTAATCCATGCCTAGAATAAGGTTGATGCCGACCATGTCTAGCTCTCTAAGATCAGCTGCAATGATTTTATTCAAGACTGAGACTGGGCAGCTTCTATACACCCGACTGGCCCTAACTGACTCACTAACTGGGGTAGAAACTGATAAGGGTTCTGATAGGACCTCTGAACTGATACCAAGCCGAATTTGTACATATGGAGTTACAAACAAAAGAGTATCTCCTAGATCTAAGAGGGCATATACGTCTAGGTGGAAGAGACATAACATACCCGTAACTACGTCAGGTAAGCTTTCCTGATCCTGACGAGAAGAGAGAGCATAAAAATGATTCTGGCGTTGACTGTCATCTGTACCTGATGGGTTGGCCTGCTGAGCTGGTCGACCTACTGGAGCTACTAAGGTAGTGGACTGTGACCTTCCTCGCCCTGCTGATGGGCACTTTCTTAGTCGATGCCCGAGATGTCCACAATCGAAACAACCTTCTCTACCTTGTAAACACTCTCTAGGATCGTTTCTGCCACACTTGGGGCACACTAGATGCTTGTTTCTTGAACTGTGGGCCTGAGATTGAGTGCCAGATGACCCACCCCTCTGATCCTGGCCAGACAGAAAGGTTGGAGCACTGGCTGAGCTGGGTGCTGGGGCCCTGTGCTGTTGCTATATCTATTGTAAGCGGCTACTACCGTCAGATCTCTGGTTGCCGAAGTCTGACTGGCCTTTTCTTGCCTTCTTATTCTTTTGCTCCATATCTTTCAGTTTCTCGACCTCAATCTGTTGAGCATAAACAATTAGGCTGGACAAATCAATGTCTTTGATCAGCATCATGGTCCTGCACTCCTTAAGGACCAGATTAGACACTTAATTAATGAACTCCAGCATGCGAGCCCTCAGCTCGGCCACCATCTCTGTAGCATACATTGATAGACTAGTAAACTCTAGAGCATACTCCTCCACTGTCTGGTTTCCCTATCGTAGGTTCATGAACTCTACCATCTTAGCCTCCCTCAGCTCCCGGGGGAAGAACCTATACAGAAAAGCTGTATGAAACTCCTCCCACTTAACTGGTCTTGCTTCCGCTGACCGCCCTTCCTTCCATTACTCGTACCAAACCTGGGCTACCCCTTTTAGCTGGTAGGCAGCTAGGTCAGCACTCTCAGAGGAGATGGAAACCATGATATGGGTGATCTTTCTGACCTCATCTACAAAGCCTTGTGGATCCTCTCCCACCTTTGTTCCGTGAAAGACTTGAGGGTTCGTCCGGGTGAAATCCCGCACCTTGGCAGTAGCTGCAGACCCATTTATAGCTACTAGAATCACCTGGTGGTTCTCTTGATTGGTGATGGTCTGAGCAAGCTACGGAATGGCTGCCCGGAATTCGGCGATTGAGACAGAGTCATCCTGAGGAACTGTTAGAGCTGGTGGGGCGATTCTGTTGGCGTTTCCGTCTCTTCGTCCATTTCCATGTCAAGGAGGCATTGTTCACTGAAAGGAAATAAGACACTATTTAGAAAGACGCCTTTAGAATTTCACTTTAAAGAACGATAAAGAGCATGAACAAAAGGAGAATGTTCCTAACAACATCTCGTGGCCTCCTTGACATAAGTGTGGCGCACTTTACACCCATGAAAAGGACTCTACTTGATACAGTTTTAAGAATTTTCGAGGATACTCTAATCCTAGTGGTCTGATACCAAGTTTGTCATGACCCGAGTCTACACCCTGGACGTAACACGGTATTTGAAGCCACAAGTGACCCCAAGTCAACCCCTTGTCTTTCATACACTAGGATTTTGAGTAAATATGCACAACAGAACTTTTAAATAACAGATTTATCCATTTAAGAAAATGTACATACTGACATTAGAGAACGAAATGATATATCTAAAATACAATTCTGAAAGATAAGTCTAGTCTGAAAGCCAACTACTGAGGAGTTGCTGGGACAGGCCCCCAACTAACTCTAAGTCTAAACAAAACCATATCCATATGAAGTAAATAAACAAAGCCCTTGAATGAGGAGGACTCACACTCTGATCTACTGAAATGGAATGCTTTGAAACTCAAGTAACTATCTATGTTGAACTTGAGAACCTACAGCTGTATCATGAAATGATACAACATAAAAAGCATGCGTCAATACTTTGAATGTACTAAGTAAGTGGGAGAAACATACTGAATATAAAGTCTGAACTACAATGACACGCCATGACCAACATGTAAACTGAACCGAACCACTGGTATAATCTGAAATGGTCAAGATGACACTGTCTGATGGTCAAGGACATGCCTTAAGTCTGAAACAATGAAATCTAAGATACTGCACTGAACTGAGCTGCTTATTCTAATACTGGATTAGACTAACTAGTGGGAGAATCTACAATTGATATATAACGACATGAGCTAGACATGGAGTCTGATGTATAAACCCCACTGGTAGGACCCAATATACCTTGCAGGGTAGAAAGGTATGAATTGGGTGATCAAAAAAATAACTGGGCCCAATCAAGCCATATAATACTATAACCTACGCTGCCAATGTAGTTTTGGCAACCTGGGTTCACTGGAACCTCGGCTCACTCAGTGCTAAGTTCTACTCCCACTAGAAAACCTACACTAAACTACTAAGATGATAGCTCGAAACTAGGGCCCCACTAATTAGGAACAAATAACTTCATGTACCTTGAGAGCCTTATCGAACCAGATTCTGAAACTGGGTTCTTAGACTGGTCAGAGTTGCTTATCTAGAAGTGTCGTAACCGTGTTTTATAACAGAACTGGGGTCCTGGGGATGGTCAGATATATAACTAAATGTCATGACCGCCTAATGGACAAAATAACTGAAATCTAAATCTGAGTTTGAATACTGGGAGGCACCACTAACACCTCAAAAATAAACTGGAGTCAAACTGATCAGCTGACATTTTCTGGAAAACACTGAGGTTGCTAAAAATCTGACTGAAGTTAGACTGATATGATTCTAACTAGGACTAGGCTTATAGAGTTCTAAGTTCTAACTGACTCAATTACTAAGCAACTAATAGAGATCACATTAATGCCAACAACAAGGATAATTACATAATATGAAGCAAATTTCAAGAATTTTTGGAATTTCATTCAATTGAGAAAAAGTCATTCTTGTTAGTGGAATATTTGGTCAACATGTTGACCCTTATTTACAAACTTCACATACTCTTCACTTTTCCCTTTGCACANATATATATATACAGGAAATTCTAGAAAATTCAGCCCAAATCATCCTTCATTCACTAGAGAGAACTGAACAAGTAAAATCATTACTCGAAGGTTAGGGCTTAAATTTACCTTTGCAATAAAACTGACAATTTGATAAGGAACTGACGGATATAATATTAACAATAAGTATAAACATCATTATAAGGGAAATCAACATGAATGCTTCTCATACTCGAAAGCTCGGGGCTTAAAACTAATAGAAGAAATTGAAGAGAACTTTGGGGACGCAAGGGAAGGACAATCCCCCTACTAAAACCCCACATACCTAGCGAAGATACTTGGAGAATCTGCCCGAAATGTGTAGAGAAAGGTTCAGCCCTAGCCTTTTCTCTTAAATACTCTGAGAGAGAGTTCTACGATATTCTTTTGAGGATTAGCGTGAGAATGAGGGGAGGAACCCTTTTTCCCCACTAAAACGTTTGAAATTATTGCTTAAACGATGTGGTTTAATGCTTGGGAGAATAGAAAATTACTAAATAGCCCTTAAAAGTTCGTGGGGTAAACCTGTCAGGTGTCCATAACGGGGTACCTAATGACTCATTACCAGGTCCAACGCGTCATTGGATCCTCTCGTCAAGTTCACCGTAAAATCTCTACTGACTCCTAATGGGCACATTATGAGTTGTCACGACTCATCATATCGTCCATCAGGTACATTGGTAAGAAGGCTAGAAAGGACTGGAAATGAATGTCCTGATGAGTTGTTACTACTGATGACGACTCGTGGTGACCTCCCGTCAAGTACACTGTAAATTCCTCAAATTTCTGAACCCGGGTTGGCAATGGGCCACTTAACGAGTCATAGGGCCTTCTAATGACTCGTGGTGTCGTCCATTAGGAATGCTGGTGTAAATTCTTTGCATCCCTCTGACGGTTGACCTGACGAGTCATTGGGTCCCTTAACGACCCGTCAGGTTGGTCGTTCTGCAACATTTCTACAGTTTTTCAGATTTTCTGATTTATGTCCCGAATATTGATTTTGAGCTTCAGGGGCATTACATTTATCAAGTGTTTTATGCTAATGATAATTTCAACAAAGACTGGCACATAGTAAGGAATACTCAACCTCGTGATTCCTATGAGATTGTAAAACAAATGGATGATGATATTGTAGATTTAGAAAATCCTTCACAAAAGAAACGAAAAAGAACTGATGAGGTGAAGTATCTCTTTTTTTTAATTAATACATTCATTATTACACATTCTAGTGGCATGATTTATTTTATTACTACATTGTCACACATTTTTTTTAATGTTTTTTTACTTTTGGATCTTTACAGGTTCAATATGAAACTGTTAAAGACTGAAAATGAAGTGGGATCAACTCTTAAGACTACTTACAAATATTCATTCATCGCGCCTTGTGTCATAGGAAAGAGAGGAGGACGAGGGCTTAGATCTTTTGTTGAGAAAAATAATATGTCAATTAAAGGGTTATTTTCTCAATTAAGTGATATAGTTAAACAGTACATCCAAACAATTGAAACAAGTAAGATTTTTTAAATCTACTACTTTTGATTAGCGTAACTAAATTTTAATGCTAAAATATTAGTAATATGATTTCTTTTCTCCAAGTGCTATAGAGAAGGAACGAGGACAAGGACTTAAAAAAATCTACCGTGTCTGCTAGTGAAGGAACGGGAACGATAGATAAGAACTCAATGTTTCTTTAGAAAAATATATGAAAGTAGATAGTCCATTGCCTCTATCTATTGATCAAGTTAAGCAATACATCCAAAAAGTTGAAACAAGTTTTTTCATATCTATTGTGTTTTTAATTACATATATAACTGAATGAAATGCCAAAACTAACTAATATGATTTCTTAGGTCTAGGTGCTATAGGAAAGGGATGGGAGAAAACATCTAGATCTTCATGCTCCTATTTAGGGGATTTTAAAAATGAAGTAGGATCTTTCCACAAACGTGCTATTAATCCTGATCAACCTATGGAAACTCCTTCTAAAAGCACAAGATCGAATTCTACCATGTCATCTAATCATAAAATGCGAACAATGGATAAAAATCCCTTGGATTTTGAAAAAGAGCATATGCAAACCAATATTACATTGCTGCCTCCATCTACTGATCAAGTTATGCAAAACTCACAAACAACTAAAATAGGTATGATATTTCGAATTCATGTGTTATTAATTTGTAGAACTGAATTTATTGCTATAGATTTTATCTAATTATGCAACTGTAGGTTCATCTAATCCTAGAATGGTCAAAAGAGTTTGAGGGACGAGCAAGTGCAAAGAAGTTGTATCACTTGAAGTCGGACAAAAGCTGAACGTAACCTTTTACAATAATCAAACTGTTGGAACAAATAGCAAATTGTTTTCGAGGCACTTGGGAAAAATTGTTCATGATCGTAATATATGTCCATCGGGAGTATCATCGTGGAATGATATTAAGCAAGAAAAGTTAAATCACATGTGGGCAGCTGTTGAGGTAACAAATGTAACAGGGAGTCGTTCTGTTATTACTATTAAAATATTAATTTTATATATGAAAGGAGATTGTTCTGTCAGCTAGCATTTAAATAACTTAATAAGGATCTATGATCTAAATCTGCGTCAAAGGAGGTGGTTGGAGCTACTCAAGGATTATGATATGAGTGTTCTTTACCATCGGGGTAAGGCTAATGTAGTAGCAGATGCACTTAGTAGGATCTTTTTGGAGAGTTTGTCCCATGTAGAAAGGGGAGGAAAGAGTTGGTGAAGGATGTATATCGATTTACAAAATTGGGAGTTCGTTCGGTTGACTCGACCAATGGTGGAGTTATTGTTTAGAATGGATCAGAATCATCCTTTGTGACTGATGTAAAAGCGAGACAAGACGATGACCATATTTTGGTAAAGTTAAAGGAAGTTGTTCAGAATTAGAAGGTAGAGGTCTTCTCCAAAAGGTGAGATGGTGTGCTTCAATATCAAGGTCGCTTGTATGTTCCAGATGTTGATGATTTAAGAGATCGGATGTTGCACTAGGCTCATGGTTCAAGATACTCCATACATCCCAGTGCAACCAAGATGTACCGTGGCCTATGGGAAGTCTATTGGCGGAATGTCATGAAGAAGGACATAGCAGAATTTGTGGCTAAGTGTCCCAATTGTCAATAGGTGAAGATTGAGCATCAAAGACCAAGAGGTGTGCTTCAAGATATTAGTATTCCTACTTGAAAGTGGGAAGAGATTAATATGGACTTCATCACAAGGTTACCTCACCCTCGTTGATAATATGACTCCATTTGGGTGGTGGTGGACAGGTTGACCAAAGCAACTCATTTTTTACCTATCAAAACTACTGATTTAGTGGGGTATTATGCCAAACTATACATCCAAAAGCTAGTTCGGTTGCATCGAGTGCCCTTGTCCATCATATCAGACAGAGGTACCAGTTTACCTCCTAATTTATGAGATCATTTCAAAAGGCACTTGGTACTCAGGTCAAGCTCAATATCACATTTCACCCCAAATTGATGGTCAGGCAGAGAGGACTGTTCAGACTCTCGAGAACATGTTGAGAGTCTTTCTAATTAACTTCAAGGGTAGTTTGGATGATCATTTTCCTCTCATTGAGTTTGCATATAACAACAGCTAGCATTCCAACTTTAAAATGGCTCTGTTTTAGGCTCTCTATGGGCGGAGATGTCGATTGCCTATTGGTTGGTTTGAAGTCAGTGAAGCTGCGATGATCGGGCTAGATTCAGTCCATGAGGCCATGGAGAAGGTTCAGCTCCTACGGGACAGGTTGAAAATAGCTCAAAGTCGCCAAAAGTCCTATGCGAATGTGAGGAGGAGAGAACTTGAGTTTGAAGTTTATGATTGGGTGCTTCTGAAGGTGTCTCTCGTAAAGGGAGTGATGTGGTTCAGAAAGAAAGGGAAACTCAGCCCCCGTTATGTCGGCCCTTACCGGATTGTGAAATGGGTTGGAAAGGTAGCATATGAGTTGGAGTTTCCCTTGGAATTAGCTTTCGTCCATCTAGTTTTCCATGTATCGCTCTTAAGGAAGTTTTTAGGTGATCCTACTCTAGTGGTTCCGGTGGACAATGTCGGTGTGAAAGACAGCCTTAATTATAAGGAGGTTTTGGTGGAAATACTAGATCATCAGGTTCGAAGGTTAAGAAAAAAAGAAGTGACTTCAGCCAAGGTTTTGTGGAGGAATCCGCATGTTGAGGGAGCCTTGTGGGAAGCTGAAGTAGACATGATGGCTAGATACTCACATCTATTCCATTTTGGCTCAGTTCCAGCTTGAGGTATTGGTGTTGTCCTAAAACTCTATTCAATTTCATGTTCAGTTCATGTACCTCTGTTTCCTTTATGTAAATGGATGTATGTATGATTCGTGAATTCAGTTCAGTCATATATTTCAAATCGGAAATAGTCATCCCTCAGTTTTTAGCTTATATGATCCGTACTTGAGTAAGATGATTGCATTTCTCTGCTTTTCTGTATGATTTTTGACGTTCGAGGATGAATGTTCCCAAGGAGGAGATGTTGTTATACACCGAAATGTCAAGCCCCATAACTGGGGGGAGTGCGCGACTGGCTCCCCATACCTGATTGACTGGGAAGCCGACTATATGACATCTGTAACTGTAACACTTAGGTCGTCTGATCTGGGGCATATTTATATGCCCAAGTGATACTCAAATGCATCGTTTTTGCCTTGTTTATCCAACAATGTTAGTACATTCTCATGTAAATTGTAGGG
>JACEIK010008671.1:0-60414 GCA_018107945.1 Datura stramonium | reverse complement strand
AATCTTTGTTACTAAGTCGAGTGTTCGTAAAGAAGTAGGAACAAAAATAAAGAAAAAACTTCAAGAATGGGAGGATGAAGGAAGAAACAATGCCATAATGATGGTGGGCTGTATTGAAAAGCGCTTAAGGATGCTAGTTTCTATTATTGGTTAGCCCAGTATTTACTAGTTCCTTAGCTTACATTACAACCCGTAAAGTCCTACGTGATCTTACATCACGCGTCCTTATATTAGTTGAGTAATACACTAGGGGCAAGCCTATAGTTCATGACATGATGCATGTGAATTCTTTGGGAGAGAGAGAGCGAAATCGTGTTCATATACCCCTACATGTAATGCTTTGAGATCATATGATTATGAAAGAGGGAAATTCTCTTGTGTTGTGAGGGCACATGCTTGACGAGAGATGGAATTTCGTGTCGGATGTCTTGATCAGTTGATTTGCATGAGTTTACCGAGATCGAGAGTCGATTCTTGAGTTTAGGAGGTCTTAATGTGGTGAATGTCATGGTATTGATGAGACTATGCATGTTTTCTTGATGATTTGCTAGATTAAATAATCGGTATAACCATCGCTTGAATTGTCGAGCCAAAGTAGCTATGCGTGAGTGTCAAATTGCATGAGATGTGAGTATTATTCCCGAGGACAAACAAGGTTTTAAGTGTGGGGTAAGTAATCTTGGCGCAGTATATGCCAAGAAGTGATACTCAAATTCTTCATTTCGTCTTGTCATCGATCGTTATTTGTGCATTCTCATGTGATTTATGAATTAAAATAGCAATTTATGTAACATGATTAGTGTTGTTTTCTCGGGTAAAATGTAATTTTGGGAATCTAAGAGACATCGTGGCTTGGTAAAAATCGGGAATGGACTTGGAAGACGAAACGTGGAAAGGTCAAGGAAGAGCAACAAAAATAAGGGCTCATGATGGAGCGTGTCCACTTGTACCATCTCGGAGGCATTACGCCTCGGGTGATTTATTTTTGTGTTGGTGAAGGTAAAGCGTTGCCTCAGTGACACGGAGACAATGCCACACGATGCAAGCGTGCCCGTTGTACGACTTGGGACATCAACTTCCGGTAAAGGTTCGCGGCTATGACTGTGGCACGTTGGCTGCAGTTGCGTATGTGCTTGTGGAAGTAATTGTTGAGGGACCTAATTCCCGAGAGAAGTGTCCGCGTTAGCTCCATGGCACGGAGGAGGTGCTCGCGATACACCCGTGCCACGTTGTTTGTTATTAGGAAAAATTCTGCAGTATAAATAGCGCACTTAGGTTTATTTTTAAACATTCGACTTAGTTGAGCAAGAACATGGGTTACGGGCGATTGAGGGGCGAAAATTCTAGAGTTCTTTCTCTATCTCTTTCTCCTTTATTCAATTGTTTGTATGATTTATACTCATTTGATGATGTTTAATCCACAAATGAGTGGCTAAATTCACTTTTTCTTTGAGATTAAGAACATTTGTAGTGGATATGTAATTGTTAATCATTTTGGAGTTTCATCTTTTCTTCAATGGTTGTTCTATCAATTCTTGTTCTGCATTAATGTTTGGCCAATGTTAATGTATATCTAAAAAAATCCAATTTTGATCTTGTAAAGGAAAGTAATTGGAAAGTTGTGAATTGGTAGGATATGACTCTTACTTAGTTTGGGAAAATTGAGAATTGATTTACATTGAGAATAGAAATATGAAAGTCGTATTAGTCGGTTAGGGAATCGGTTTGTATGGCTAGAACATGAGAATTACTATCCACCAAGTAGGTTGAAGGTTCATGATTAAGTTGGAGTAGGATACGAAAGTTTCAATCCATAGGCAATAATTCTTGACCTTTAGCAACCGAAGGAAAGATTAGCGAATTTTGTTGATAAATTACTTCTCCACTGCATGTTGATTTTAACCTCAGAATTCTCATTACTATAGTTCAGTCGCACTTTATAATTTTGTCTTAGATAAGTATAAATTGGAAACTATACTCTCAAATCATATTTAAATTATTATGCGCATTTTTAAAGTTATAGTTCATTAACATTTAAGTTGATTATTACCTTAGTTCGGTCCTATTGGATTGATATGGCTTACTTGAGCTGTTTTACTACTTGTTCGACCACGTGCACTTGCGTGTAGTTGCAAAAGCGGTCCAGAACAAGTTTTGGCGCCGTTAAGGGGGCGGCAATTTAGTAAAAATTTTTTTCTTAGTGTTAGTTACAATTTCTATATAAGTGCGACAACTTTATCTTAGCTGTCTTTTGCGAGATATTTGAATTATGGTGAACCTTTGGCAAAGAGACAAGGAGAGTTTGGTGGATTCATACTTAGAGTTTGGAAGACAATTCCATGATCAAGAAGAAGCTCTAGAAGAAAATGCGGTTGCTCAAACAAACAATCACAGGAGCAACAACGAAATCCACCACTTGTAAGGCGGTGTTAGTGCTAGGAAATGGAACCTAGTCAGATTCGCGAAGTAGCAATCCACATGTAGCAATGGCCACATCAAGTATTATAAACTTTGGCGGGAGGGAGGTTTGGTGGCAGAATATTGTGCAATTCTTGCACACCGGCGGGTGCAGTGCAATTCTCCCTCCACCGAAAGATCCACAACAACATCTCCAAAACTTTTGGAGATAAGTATGCACCATGTCGGCGGAGTATCATCCAGATTACGTAAGGCTTACATTATTCTATTTTCATTATTGGGAGAAGGAAAGAGGTGGTTAAATGCTGAACCACCTAACTCTATCACCACTTGGGATGATCTTGCGAAATTTTGATATGGTTCTTTCCATACGGTAACAGAAAGCAAGACTTAGAAGTCGAGGATTCTAAGTTTTAAACAAAGTGAGGGTGAGAATGCATCAAGCTTTGGAAAGGTTTAAATCTATGTTACGGGATTGTCCTCACCATCACAAGTCGATGATGTCTTGGTGCATACTTTCATAGAGGGGTTTGGAACCCCACACAAAAAATTTTGCTAGACTCGGTGGGGACAAGCATTAGAAAAGACTTATTAGGAGTTGTATACTTTGTTAAATAGTATTTCGCGAAATCTAGAGTGGAATGCGGACTCTTCACAGAGGGAGGAATAAGAAAGCGAAGTCTTGGAAGTGGATGTTTCTGACTATCATTTGCCTGAGATAGCAACATTGCAAAATCAACTCAACACCACTTAAATGATATGACTTGAACCAACCTCGAAATACTGGTGTGTAGTGCGCGAATTTGGTGTAAAGTATGTGGTAGTAATGAACACTCGAGCTGAGTGTTGTTGAGCAAATCGAGATTGAGTGAACTTTGTTGGTAATGTAAACATCCACTAGCAGATGGCAACACTTACTACTCCCCAATTGGAGAAATCATCAGAATTTCTCTTGGGCTAATAACAACCGTCAAGGGCGAGTTCGAATCGGGTGCGCGAGAAAATCAAGGAGAGCGCGGGAATTATCGAACTCGATATAGAAGCGCAATGCCTCTACTCCACACGCATGCTGTCATTGAAATGTTTAAAACAATGATAGCTAACGAAGCTCAATTGCGGGCGATTATGTGAAATTGGCGAGAAGATGTAAAAATCAATTGGTGCTTCTGAGGCGTTAGAGTACCGGTTTGGACAACTAGGCTGGAGCTCAAAACACCGGAGCCAGAGAGGAGGACTCTTAGGAGTGACCTTGAGCCGAATCCCAAGCAAGTAAAATGCGGTGACCACGAGGAGTGGTTTACAACTCAAGGAGGTGGAACTAGAAAGACCACCGCAGCAGTGAGGAGTAGTGGAGAAAGAGAGGGAACATGATGATGAGAGGGGAAGGAGAAGGCGGTTAAAGCGAAAGACCACCACCCCGGATTCCCTCAAAGATTAAGGCTCTGAGGAGGAATCTTATTTCAAAAAGTTCATGGAGGTGCTTAAAACGGGTACATTAATTTACCTCTTGTTGATGTTTTGCGGGGAGTGCGGAAGCCAAAGTATATCAAGGACATCATAGCGAACAACGAGTTAACGAGTATGCTACGGTGGCGCTTACGCTGAGGTGCACTTCTAGAATACGAGAGACGGGTTGCCAACAAGCTCGAGGACCTGGGAGCTTTACAATTCAAATCACAATTGGGCAAAGTATCTTATTTCATGATTATGCGATTTGGGTGAGCATTAACTTGATGCCGACATCGAGTGTTCAGAAGTTGGGGCTGGGCAATGTGGAGCCAACTACAGTGATCTTGCAATTGGCGGATGTTCTTTGGCCGAACCGAGATGGCATTGGGGAGGGCGTCTTTGGTGCAAGTGGGCTCCCTTATCTTCTGATAGATTTACATTGTGCAGTTTTGGCCAGGATGCGGAAGTCCCATTTATTTTGGGGCGTCCCTTTGTGGCAATCGGGAGATCTTTGATTGATGTAGGCTGCAGAAGCGGCCCATATGCAGTGCATGAAAAGGTGGAAGGTATTTGATGTATAAAGGCCCACAGCTTAGGCCATATATGAGGAGATTTCAGAAATCAATGGCTAAATCAAGCGAAATTGTTAGGATAGTTGATTCTCGAGATCCATTAGGAAGATAATTGATTGAGGAAGCACCAAAAGCAGGAGTTATGGCAAGAAGATCGAAGTGCCGCATACTCGGTTAATGGGCGGCGTTATGGCATTCTTGGGGTGAGGATGTTATTCGAAGCATCCATCACTGAAGAGGATGATTAGTAATGTGGCGTCAGCCGCGATGGTAAACCGGGCGGCGCACGGGAGAGTCAACCCTTGAAATTGTTGTAATAGAATAGCTGGCTATTCACACCGAATTCGTCGGGTAACGGGAGTGCGAAAAACACCCTTTAAACCCAAAGAAATTCCCTAATTTTCCCCATTTCCCATTCCCTCATGACCAACACCCAGAATTCCCTCCTACCCCAATGTGACACGGACCTAGGCACTAGTTTTCTTCAACTTTTCTTGATTTCGCCGGATTAAAGTATGTTCTTGAACTTAACCTCGTTTTTGCCCATTTTCAATTTTGAACATGTGAGGGTGATAAACCTTGCCCTAAGTGTAAACTGAGTTTGAATTCATTTAAGTTATGATTGATTGATATTCCTGAAGCCAGCCGTTGTGAGTATATGAACTCGATAAATGTATGTTTTAGTGAATTTTGCGAGAGTGGTAGCTAGGGTTGGAATTTGAATAGGAAGAAACTAAATTTGGTAGAAATGTGAAAAAATTGGGTTGTGCATATTTAAGGTGATGTGAATTATCTGTGATTAATGTCGAATATGCTAAGTGGACAAGGGAATTTTCGGGAACATGAAATTGGTGAATTGCATAGGTTGTTATTGAAAAAATTGGGCTAAGTGCTATGTGATGGAATGGAATCGATGCTTAATATTCGTTGTACGAAGTCTGAGTAGTACATAGTAATTATTCCATCGACTTATCTGAATGCACTAAGCATGTTAATTGTTAAAAATTGGGAAAGCATGATTGCCTTCTTAGAGATGGTTTTAATTGGCAGCTAAAAGACTAAGTGTGGGGTGGCCTAACTCCAACCCAACCTTAGTTAGGCTATTTTGACTTGAATAACATTGGGACTATCTGCTCGATATTACGGGAACAATGGCCCAGGCGAGCGAGACAAGAGAAAGAAGCGCGTCCACATCGGGCGCTAGCAAAGGGTGGGTGGAAACAACGGTTCGCGGCACAGTTCCTTGAGGCCAACGCGGCTATACGGGCCGTGCGCTGTGAGATGAAGGAAGAAATGGTATCTGAAAACACAAAGAGACCATATACATCCCACACGAGGAGCAAATTACCAAAGGAGCCCTTTGGCATAGGACTTCGAGAATCGTACCGGATTAGCCTTTGTGAGTGAACTTCATCTTTGAAGAGCCCAAAGTGCGATCTCCATCGGTCGGGAGTTCTATGCCAATTGGAACCTGACCCTCCGCTGATCACAAAAATCAACATAAGGGGGACGGTTGTCACCTTTGAGCCCACCACTTGAATGCTATATTGGGGGCAGGACACACAGCCCATGTACTCCGCGAGTGAACAACTCCACCTTATGCGGGTGCTCGGACGCACTCTGTGTGGAGCCGTTCGGCTGACATGGTGGAGAGGCCTGAGAGAGAGGCTACCATCAACGTTGCCTTACTCTCGGATGAGCAGGGAAGCCAGGATTTGGCTAAAAATTGTGTGTTCTGCTGATCCTGAGGGTGCACATGATAGATGTCACCGAGAGGATCAGAATGTACTTAGTGTACGCCAAAGTGAAAGGGCTTGAGATAAATGTTGGGCGTGATCATCGCCGTGAAGAAACCGACTTCATCGAGGCACGAGTGCTGTTTGGCGGTTTCTTGACCCACGTTCCTGAGGGGACTTGATATCGAGGAAGAGGCCTGGACTACATCCCACAAATGGTTAGGCGTGCCTTGGGCGTCACCAAAACCAAAGACCTTGGAAACACTACTCACGGGCAGTTCTCCACACTAGCCAAGCGACATGCTCGGGATGATATCGATATGGCATGTTGGATGCGAGATGCTGCGGTTACACATAGGTGGGAGACCGGCAACGAGAAGATGAGTTGTGGCGGCTCGACTTGGATTACCCGCCCCGGCGAAAATGCCCAAGCTACAGCCGAGTGGGGCTGACATTTGTGTAGCACAGTAGATGACGATGTCCCCGGCCATGAGGACACATGCGCGTGAGACTTAGGTATTGAGTACGATGAAGACGGCGAGGCGAGTCGGAATGCGGAGACGAGGCAACGACACGATGAAGAAGTTGGTCACTTTGATTGATTAGGGAGTTTTAGAACCTCTTTTTTGTGATATGTTGAATTATGTGAACACTAGGGACGGTGTTCGGTTTTATTGTGGGGTTGGAGTAGTTAGGCGCGATTATTTTGTTGTTGTTTATGTTTACGAGTTGTGTTGTGTGCCTGTGCAAAAATGTGATCTTGTGTTTTTGTGTGGTATGTTCGTTAATGAAATTTGTTGTTGTAATGAATGTTAAGCTTTTTGTGTCTTTGTGTTGAGTTGTTGTTGGTTGGTTGTGTAAATATTTTTGTTTCTACTTGAAATTATCGACATTTTTAAAATTTTTGTTGAATTACATGATTGGGTTTCTCGGCGTTTTGTTTTGATTGCTTTTTACAGAATAGTCCCATTGAGCCAAGGGAGTCATAAATGTGCGTTCCTATGATGGATGGATGACGAGCGTCTTGAGGAAATGTCATCGAGAGGAGTAGTTTTTTTCTTTCTTTTATTTTCTTTCTTTTGTTTGTTTCCCAAACGTGTCGCTACTTCATGGTTCGGAATTCTTATTGCGTGTTGTACATGATATTAAGATGCAAAGGTGATTCATATGAAAGCATGCAAATGTGTAAACATGTTGAGATACCTAGGCCATAGAGAGTTCGATTCGGTGTGATTGAGGCTTAATATTGAATTCTTGTAGTGGCTAGTTGAAGAATGCGTGAATATGTCTTGAGGTGAGCATGTCTGATGAGTGTGAGGTGAGTTTCGATTATTCATGCTATTGTGAAGTGTCTAGAACTTGCACGGTGTGTGTACGAAAGCGAAATGAAGGATGTGTATTGTAAGGAAAGGATGTAGGCATTCTTTGGTCATCGAAAGTTTTTCTATTATCGCACCTACCTTGAATGTACATCCCTGAATTGCTTCGATGAGCCTTTAGCCTATTTTTTTCTTTGCCGAAAAGAGTACAAGCGAGCTTAATCCGCTTCTTTTCATTAGCTGATGATTGATCCAAAACTCTTGGCTCAAGAAAAATAATTTTCCCACAGAGTGTCGAGTGAGAATTGTGAAAAGGAAAAAGTGGAAGTGGTGATAGTAAAGAAAAGGTCAAAGGTGCACTTGCTGAAATTAAATAAAATAAAGATGTATAACTAACCTTTGTTATTAAGTCGAGTGTGCTTAAAGTAGGAACAAAATAAATAAAAAACTTCAAGAATGGGAGGATGAAGGAAGAAACAATGCCCATAATGATGTGGATGTATTGAAAAGCTCTTAAGAAAGCTAATTGCTATTGTTGGTTAGCCCTGATTTTTATTCCTTAGCTTACATACAGCCCAGTTAAGTCTACGTGATCTTACATCACGCGTCCTTATATTTGTGGAGTAATACACTAGGGAGCAGCCTATCGTTCATGACATGATGCATGTGAATTCTTTGGGAGAGAGAGAGAGCGAAATCGTATTCATATACCCCTACATGTAATGCTTTGAGATCATATGATTGTGAAAGGGGAAATTCTCTTGTGTTGTGAGGGCACATGCTTGGCCAGGGTGAATTTACGTGTCGGATATCTTGATCGGTTGATTTGCATGAGTTTCCGAGATCGAGAGTCGATTCTTGAGTTTAGGAGGTCTTAATGTGGTGAATTTCATGGTATTGATGAGACTATGCATGTTTTCTTGATGATTTGCTAGATTAAATAATCGGTATAGTCGTTCGCTTGAATTTATGTCGAGCAAAGTAGCTATGCGTGGGTTCAATTGCATGAGATGTGAGAGTATTGTTCGAGGACAAACAAGGTTTAAGTGTGGGAGTACAAGTGATCTTGGCGAGTACTATGCCCAAGTGATACTCCCAAATGCTTCATTTCGTCTTGTTTATCGATCGTTATTTGTGCATTCTCATGTGATTTGTAGTTAAAACGTGAATTTGAAATGACTTGACATGATTAGTGTTGTTTTGCGAGTAAAATGTAATTTTGGGAAGCTAAGAGATATGTTGGTAAATGCGGAATGGACTTGGAAGCGGCGTGGGAAAGGTCAAGGAAAACGGCAAAAATAAGGGCTCCGCGATGGAGCCATGTCCCTGCCATCGCGGAACGTGCCTCGGAAGTGATTTATTTTGGCCAATTCCATTGATGGTGAAAATGTGCCTGTGACATGGAGACAATGCCACGCGATACAGCGAGTAGCACGTTAGGCATATTGACCTGGGACATCAACTTCTGGCAAGGTTCGTGGCTGCGTCGTAGCACGTTGACGCCGCGTTGCGTATTGTGGCCTGGCGAGGGTAATTCTTTGAGGACACGATTCTGAGGAATTAAGCGTTAGCTCCATGGCACGGAGGAGGTGCTCAGCGATAATCTCCGTGCCACGTTGCTTGATGTCGGGAAGAATTCTCACCGTACAAATGACACACTAGGTTTATTTTTTAAACATTCGACTTAGTTGAGCAAGAACGTGGAGTTGCGAGGAAGTTGAGGGACGAAAATTCTAGGGTTCTTCTCATCTGCACTTTCTCCCTTTATTTCAATTGTTTGTATGATTTATACTCATTGATGATGTTTAATCACAAATGAGTGGCTAAGTCACTTCTTGCTGAGGTTAAGAACATTTGTAGTGGATTGTAATTGTTGATCATTTTGGTTTTCATCGTTCCTCAATGATTGGTCTATCAATTCTTGTTCTTCTTTTGCATTAATGTTTGGCCAATGTTAATGTATATAAAAATCCAATTTTGATCTTGAAAATGAAAAATTGGAAAGTTGTGAATTGGTAGGATATGATATCTTCTTAGTTTGGAAATATTGAGAATTGATTTACATTCGAATAAATATATACGAAAGTCGTAGTCGATTGTGGGACGGGTTTGTATGGATAGAACATGTGGAATTCTTTTATCACGAAATGTAGGTTGAAGAGTTCATAGTTCTTAAGTTGGGTAGGATACAGTTTCTATCCATAGGCAATAATTCTTGACTATGTAAGATGGAAGGTGTTGAATTGTGTTGATAAATTGCTTTTTGCATGTTCGTTTTAGCCTCTACATACTCATTACTATAGCTCGAGACTCACTTTATAATTTTGTCTTAGATTAATATAAATTAGGAAACCTCTGTCAAAATCTTATTTAAATTATTTGTACGCATTTTTAAAGTAATAGTTCATTAACACTTAAGTTGAATATTACCTTATTCGATCCTGCAATGGGATCGATACTTGGCTTACTTGAGCTGTTTTACTACTTGTTCGACCACGTGCACTTGCGTGTAGTTGCAAAAGCTTGATCACAGAACATAGTAGACGTGTGAAGAAGTAATTTTGGTGAATTTTTATCAAGTTACGAGGAGCAATTCTTGGAATAAAATTCTTGGTTTCCACCATTATTCTTGTCATGCCCATGCAGGTGGTATGACTAACAGTGCCACTACTAGGACACAGAACCACTAAGATTCTTGAGCCTCAGCACTTCGGTACACAGGCTCAACCACGATTCACGGAATCGCGGGCTATATAGAGGTTGTAAATATAGCCCCCGGCCAGCTAGGCCTATAGTCACCTATCATAAACGAGCGGCTAACGAGAATCTCTTTAATATAAGAACCTCTATGCGGTAGGAACGCCACCATGTTTGGCTAATCGTTACACGAATCGATATAACAAATGCTAAACGACTCTAAGTGACCAGCAACGTCACCATTAAAAGCGAATACAACCTCATACGACCAATATAAATAACTAAATATACACATGGCCCACACAGCACAACTAACCACGAGAATTATATACGGTACTTGAAGCCTCAGCAATCGCGATAAGATGGTGGGCCCGGGGCCCGGCCTACGGTTTGTACAACAAAAGAAAGAAATAGACCTCTAGCTATCTAGCTCAGGATGACGGGGAGCGTGACTCATGGGCGCTGGAATCATGATGGATCGGCTCCTGTACATAGGTACACAGCTAGGTAAGTAATCACGAGCGCCCCGAGCGGGCGTCGGTACCCGCGGGCACACAGGCGCCATATGGCCCAGGCATAAGCGCCAATATAAGCAACAATCCTAGATATTTTTAAAAGAAGAAAATATACGGCCCATCTACAGGCTGGCGGGATCTAAAATAAGCTCATATGTCTTGAAGGTAAGGAAGAAACATACATGTCGACGTGGCAACCTACTACATCATGCAATAAATAGCACTGTATATACATATATAACACACAAAGGACTCTACCCGACCCCCATAAGCGAAGGTTCCAACCAACACAGGAGTTTATATATAGGCCAGGTCAAAACCATCAAAAAGTAAATCACTCCCTCATCTACTAACTACGCACCTCTCACAGGCCCGCAGTTTGTCTTAGGATCTCACGGGCTTTGACTACTCGCGTATCTCGGTTCGGAGGACTCTTATAACTATAAACGATGTCTGTATATGCTCCGCCAATCGCACAGGTGCAAACGCTCGACATGGTAAGCTATAACACTATGCTAATCGGCTTGATATAGGGAATGTTGCATCGCATCTTGTCCTCTTTGCGGGCGCGCCACTCCTTGGGTGACGTATTCTCACCCTCTAGAGGGCGAGTCGACACAACTATTAACCCTAGGGCGGAAAGGAAGCTCTAAGGGTGCCCTCACTAACAAAAAGAGGTCTCAACAAGCAATATTCACATGCAATGACATGTTCGTCTGAAAATACTATCCATGTTTAGTATTCTATTACGAATCTCTTTTACGCGTTAAGCGGTTCTCATACTAAGCTATCTTTGTATTTGGAATATTATACAGTACATCACGATATTACTTTACTATCTTTTTATTTTGAATATACATACTATTATAAAACATGCTTTTTGAAATCATACTGGACTCAATACCGACTTAAGATTCTTTCTTCTATAGTTCCATATTATTTACTATCTTTGGGATTACTATATTCTTAGAAGGAACAAGCACACATACCTTCGTTTCACACCAACTAACTAGTGCGGCTCGGTCGAGTATTTACTGCTATTTCTCCCAAGCTTTGCATTCATATATATATTAATTAAATTAAATATGTTAATATTCTTAAAGAAAATATCACTTTTAATACATATATAACCCAAACTTTGGCTTATCGAAATATGGTCGAAAACTCACTATTTCTCGAAAGTCAGTAAGAGAAATACTCACTTTAGGGCTAGGAGTATGTTGACACTAATTTGGAGCAATTCCACTTACCTTCACTCGGTAGCACGACGATTCGCGGCCGGAATTTCACGAAACTAAATGCGTAGGAATGCTCCTTGCTACTTAGCCTCGGTATCTTGAGTTAATTTGAGTATGGATTGCGTTTAATAGCGTAAAGGGAAGAATTTTCCTCAATTACTTCGTGCCCTCTGTTTCACTTTCGTTCTCTCTAGAAATTATAAGAATTTTATCATTAAAACCGAAGTGGAGGGGTTTATATAGTGAGGCCTAGACAGCGCCTCGTGACACGCCATCGCGGAGGCCCTCCCCTCGTGGCCTTGTTTGCCATCGCAAAGGGAGCTCTGCCTCGGCTCCTCCGCGATGGTTCGACGTGTCACTTATCGTCTCTAGGGCTCTTTCCTAGCATGTATGGCATTCAAAACTCTAACATGCGAATAGGCTTCGTCTTAAATTTATCGAGAATTTACGGGGTGTAACATCCTCCCCCTTAAGAACATTAATCCTCGAATGTAAACTTCTAATTTATAAGAATTCCAACTTTCTTGACTTATTCTAGAAAAATTTTGGCGAGTTTCCCCCATAATATGGACTATCTCAAAAACTGAAATGCATAAAAGTCCATCACAGTACTCCACACAATACTATAGCATGCATCACGTAAAAACTAGAAGTCGACTATACCGTTTTATACGTGTAATATAAAGCGTTTCATAGGTTAACATTACTAACATACCTTTTGGTGACTAGGCTTTGAATAAGTGAGGATATCGGACTTTGTATCTTCGTCTGCTTCCCCCAAGTCATCTCCTCTCGGTTCTTATTACGCCCACAAATATCTTGACGAAACGATATCTTTAGTTCTCAACCTCTGAATCTACTGTCTAGTATGGCTATTGGAACCTCTTCATAGGCACAGCTCTTAGTAACACGGACATCACGGACTGGACAACAATAAGTCTCCTATGTGCTTTCTTAGCATCGATACGTGGAAAATTGGATGAACGGACTCTAATTCAGAGGTAAGTTCAACTCGTATGCCACTTGGCCTATGCCAGCGAATGCGTGACCCAGTGAATCTCGGACTTACCTTTCTTCTTAGATCATCACCCCTTTCATTAGATACTCGAAGACCCAATCATTCACAATAAATTCCAAGTCTCTCACTTTAGCACATCGGCATACGATTTACGGCGGCTACGTACGATCGTGGCGTTCTCACGATAAGCTTTACCTTTTCCTCTTCTTACGATGGCTTAATATCGGCCCAATCATGCCCCGGCTCTCCTACTTCAAACAAGCCAGCGCGATCTCGGCTCGCCCATACAACGCCTCCAAGGGGCGCCATACGAGATAAATGAGTGATATTATTGTTTATAACAAACTCAATGGCGGTAAATGTTCGTCAGCTACCTCAGTAACGCACACGCCAGTAGCATATCCTCGGCGTCCCAGACCAGTACGTTACGCCTCCATCCGTTTGAGGGTGGAATGTTGTGCTCAAATTAATCTACGTTCCCGAGACCTCTACGAAATAGCGCAATCTAGCTTTAGAAATTGTGCTCCTCTGTCAGGAGATAATGAACCTTGGAACTGCCAGGTGTAATCTAACTATTTCTCTGATGTACAATTCAGCGTAATCTTCGCGAAGAGAAAGTGGCTTTGCTTTGCCGAAATGGGCTTATTTCATTGAGTACGTAGCTATTACCCAAATGGAATCGTAGCCATGCACGAGTGCGGGGTAATCACGCTCTGAAGTCCATGTTTACTACTTCCCACTTCGAAGCACAACTATGTCACAGGTCAATCCTTACGGTTTCTAGTGTTCGCCTTTACTTGTTAGCTTGAGTTAGGACACTAGGCTACAAATTCTACTATTTCCCTCTTCATACTGGCCACCAGTAGGTCTCCTTGATATCGTGGTACATTTTCATCGCACATGGGTAGAGAGAATAGTGGGCGTAATGAACCTCACTCATAATCTGCTAGCAAAGCCACGAAATATACGGAATACAAAGGAGGCCCTTACATGAAACACTTCACCCTCGGTTACACAAAGAAAATGCAGAGCTTTCCCTTGCTTAATTATTGTCCTTAAGATGAACCAGGTTAGGATCTTCATACTTCCATTCCTTTACCTCCATAACTAATGACAACCTTTGCGGTGTTAAATTCTTGCTTTCTGTTGTCTCTGACTTTACGCTACACGAGCGGCTAAGCGCTGAGTAGTGTATTTACACGACCAACTCCATTGCTCGGTACACCCGTACGCAAACTTCCCATAGATTTGCGGTTGAGAGCATACGCTACACGTTGGCTTTCCTGGATGGCTCTGAGAATGTCCATATTTGTAATCTTTTAATAACTCCAACAAAGCGACGACTGCCTTAAGTTGCTCCACTAAGTGAAGATATACGTAGGCTCTTGTAATTGCAGTGAAAATGTCCACATGGACACATTACAAATAGTCTCCATATCTTTAAGGCATGGATTACGCGGCTAGTTCCGGGGTCATGGGTAGGATAATTCTTATCGTGTTTCCTTAGATTTACATCCTGAAAGCATATAAGCAATCACTTTACCATCTTTGCATCAACACACATCCCAACCCGTACACGATGTGTCTGAAAGCTCTGAGTAACCCTCGTACCTTACGGCAATGCAAACCTTGGGGCGGAGGTTAATCGTGCTTTAATTCTTGGAAACTCTGTCCACATGCCTCTTTGTCCACTTTGAAATTTTACTTCTTTCTGCGTCAGCTTAATTCGGAGGAATGCTAGCTATGGTGGAGAACCCCTCAGAAATCTTCTACAGTATCCTGCTAATCCCGAGCTATAGGACCGGTCGGAGTGGTAGGTTAGGCCATGTTTTATTGCTTCTATTTTTTACGTGTCTCACCATGTCTGACATCAGGCACAATATGCCCCAAAAGCTGCGGGTTCGACCAGAATTCACATTTGGAGAACTTGGCATACAGTAGACGGTCCACAGAATCTTGAGCCTTTGTCAGTAAATGATCACGGTAGTACGCACGGCGAGCACCGAATATCGTCGATAATCTTATCACGAACGAGGTCCGGTATGGTCGAAGATGCTTTCTCGGGTCCATAAATGTTTGTGGGTGTCGTCAGCCCAAGGACCTGACTAGGAATTCCAAAGTGGCTGTCTAGGTCTGAAAGTACATCTTGGGGATGTCTCTTTCACGGACTCGAACACGATGGTATCGGCTTAGTAAGTCAATCTTGGAGAAATATAAGTCCCCTATAAGCTGATCAAACAACTCGTCCTGTGCAGGAAGTGGATACTTATTCTTAAGCTGTAACCTTATTCAGCTGATAATCTATACACATCTGGAGCGGCTCCATCCTTCTTTCTCACAAATAAAGCAGGCGCCCGAGGTGAAGTACTCGGCTTCTGTCAAGCCCTTATCTACTTGAATCTTTGTTTGCTCTTTAACTTTCTGCGAGTTGGCGAACCATCGATATCTGGAGGAGTGACATGAGGCGAGTGCAGTAGTAAATCGATTGCAAAATCTTCCCTTTACGGAGGAATCTTGCAGTGATCATCTGCTGTAAATACATGGGGAATTAATTCACCACTAGAATACGGAACTCGAGTGTCGGAGGATCTACACGGGTGACTATGAACTCGACAAGGTATTGTCACCCCTTAGCTATCAACTTCCTCGCACGAGAAGGTAGAAATCGCTTCTACCTTTTGGCGTAGGCGTGCTGCCCTTCCACTCTCGCAGTGCCTCCTAAAGTGGAATCGGGGTAGTCTTAGTCCAACATTCCTGCGTTGGCATAGCATGGCACCAACCAATCCATACCCATATAGATCAAATCAATCATCTCTAGTTCTACGGATCTGTGGTGTGGTAAATAACCTCTACTAAATCCTCGATGAAAATCTACTAGCTATGTCCAGTCATAGAAACGGGTGTGATGAAAAGAGAACAGCTGTAGCAGTGCAGTGCAACTTGAACTTTCGAGTCACATGGCAGGGTAACGTAGGACAAAGTAGACTACTGGATCAATAGACCATAGAGGTATAAAAAATAGTCATTATCACATTTACCACACTCTGAGGAGCCTCACAAGTCTTGTCTCACATTGTCTGAGAATTACGGCTTGGGCCCAGAGTACCTAAACTAGAGATTTACGATCTACCTTAGCCACTACTGCTAAACCTCGGGGCCTACGCCTGTAGAAGGCTGTGGAAGCTTCAATGGCATGGCAGTTCACTTATCACGGCTATCCTCGCTACATTGTCCCTGGACAGTCTTTTCATCATGTGCCCCTCGTACGCATATGTAACACCACGTGGAGCCACGTCTGGCTCGGTGTGAGGCACCATTGCAATTAGGGAAGGGTGGGGGTGTGTATATCTGCTCTACCCTCACATTCTTGAGGTGAATATATGCGGATTAGAACTTCCACCATTCTACAGCTGGTGCCATCAACGAACAAAACTACTCTGTGCTGTTGATGGAGGTGGGGGTGCAGGGGACCTTTCGACATGAGAGGCTTGGGTCCTCTTTGGATCTCCCTACGTATTTTATCGATCTATCCTACTTGTGTGCTCGATTTATACGTCTACTATCCACATTGCGCTGTCTAAGGCCCTAAATGAATACGGGCAAAAGCACACTTTGCAGCAATGTCCCACTATCTTCCATAATGTTAAATCCAGGCATGCCTTAATGTCTTCTGAGTTCGGACCCATAATAAGGCGATGGACTTAGATGGCATGGAACCGCAGCTAGAGCACCAAAGGCTAAGGAATTAGAATTGTAGACTATTCACCGTGCTCTATATAGCCCTGTCCCGAGTGCAAGAATTGGTCCATCACGGGCCTTTGCGGATCTCCCATAAAAATAACAATCAGGAAGCCTCCCTAAATTTGGACCGGAATTGAGAGAAACTGCTTATCCTCTCGAGACTTTTCCCGGTGATCTTGGGCAAAATTATATGCCCGAAGTGATACTCAAATGCTTCATTTCAACGTGTTTATCTATCGTTATTTGTGAATTATCATATAATTTGTAGTTAAAATGTGAATTTATACTAACCAACATAGATTAAAGTGTGTTGTTTTTCTGCGGGAAAAATACAATTTTAGGAAGCTAAGATGCATGTGGGAGAAATGGGAATGGACTCGGAAGCGAGGCGGGGAAAAGACGAGAGCTTGAGGTAAAGGCTGTGATCTGGCTAGTGTCACCCATTTGCCATCGCGGATGCATTCTTCCGGATGATGAAAGTTGGCCAAATTCGAGAGGAGGTCAATTGCCTCAGTGGCACGTTGGACCCTATCACCTGGAACATGGAATTGAGTGAAGGTGCGTTGGGCCCAGTGGCACGTTGGCTAGCCCCCGCGTTACCATGGCGCACGTTAGGCTTAAGTACACAATAAGACCGGATTCCAGTAAGGGTCCGCGTTCGTTCCGTGGCATGGAGCGAGTGCTCCGCGTGCACTCAGTGACACGTTATATTCATCAGGAAAAATTCCCACGGTATAAATAGAACACTTAGGTTCATTTTGAGTATTCGACTTGGTTGAGCAAGAGCGTGGAGTTACGGAGTAGTTGAGGACGAAAATCCTAGGGTTTTCTCTATCTCTTATCTTTTCTTCAATTGTTTGTATGATTTACACTCATTTGATGATGTTTAATCCACAAATGATTGGCTAAATTCACTTCTTCTTGAGGTTAAGAACATTTTGTAGTGAAATGTAATTATTGATCATTTTGGTTTTTTCATCTTTTCTTCCATGGTTGATACATTAATTCTTGTTCTTCTTGCATTAATGTGTGGCCAATGTTAATGTATATTTAAAAAGTCCGGTTTCACTCGAGAGAGAAAGAAATTGGAAAGTTGTGAATTGATACAGGATATGGTCTTTTTCTTAGTTTAAGAGTGACATTGATTTACCTTCGGGAAAGAAATATACCTCATAGTCATATTAGTCAACTAGGAATCGGTTTTGTATGGCTTAGAACATGAATTTATTTTATCATAGAAATGTAGGTGGAAGGATTCCATGATTCTTAGTTGGGTTAAAAATAAGGTTTTAATCCATAGGGAAACTAATTCTTGACTAGCAGCGGAAGGAAAGATTAATCAAATTGTATGTCAATTACTTCCCTACATGTCGTTTAGCCTCTGCATGCTCCTCTTCTAATAGTTCGAACTCAAATTGTATATTAGTTTTAGATTTAGTATAAATTAGGAAACAAAATCCCAAAATCTTCTTTACAACTTTGTTATGCATTTTTTAGAGTTAAAGTTCATTGACATGATTCGATTGTTACCTTAGTCCGGTCCACAGAGTGGGATCGATACGTGGCTTAATTTAGCCATTTTACTACTTGTTCGACCACGTGCACTTGCGTGTAGTCATCCAAACAGATGAACAAGTTTTGGCTAGATTGTCGAGGGGCCCGGCAATTGGTAAAATTGTTTACTTAGTGTTGATCTACAATTTCTTATTAGTGCTAACAACCAACTTTGGTCTTAGTGTTTGTTTTAATTCTTTTTGATTTTCGGATACCCTTCTGACAGCGCCATTGGAATACAAATGGTTTAAATGGTGGTCTCATATTTTGGCCGATCCTTGTACGGGTGCGTAGGACACCACTTGTGGCAACACTATAACACGTGCAATATGTAGTGGTCAAGATGGCCATTGGGATATGGCTTTAGAATGCATACTCCCCTCCCCCGAAGCCCTAACATGATCCTTCTATTTTTCTTTGAATATAGGTATCTTTGAAAATGAGGACTTGGGACGACAAGCTCGAATAGAAGACTTATCTTTGAGACAACTCCTTGAGCAATCGGAACAATGAAGGAGGCGATGGCGGCATTGAGAATTCAGCAAGAGGAGAATGCGAGAGGCTCTAGAAAGAGATGAGCGTTAAGTCACGGAGATGATTCTTTGAAATTTGAAGCTTGTGATAAATTACGAGTAACAAATTTGGCGATATTCAAGAGGAACTACAAGGAAGACATGGTGAATTTGTGGATGACACCCGACAATTAGAATCTCTTGAGTGTGTCCCAGTGATGGGTTCACATATGGAAAATTCATGCACGGAAGAAGTGATAGAGTATACCCCCATTTGACATTAATGGAGAGATAGATATTGATGCGGAGAAGGTGTATACAAGTAAGGAGGTCAAGCACGTCACGGTTTAGAGTCGAGTGTATTGGACCCCACTGGCATTTTCGACGTGAGTTTGGTAGACGACATAGAAATAGAATCTTCAAGCTTATAGAGAAATGTATCTAGAGGAGGACCCAAGCCCCCGTATATTTTGAAATTTCTTGACTGGAGAGAAAAAATGACTGCTTACTTAAGGGCCAATAAGTTCAAAAGGCAACATCTCTTGCCCAGATTCCTTACAATTTTCACCACCACCCCGGGAGCATAAGAGGAAATTAGAGAAGAAATTAGGGTGAGATTCATATCCTCAAGGTGGAGGAAAAAGTGGTGAAACTTGATACGTCGTGCGCGACGTAAAATTAGAAAGCCCAATGTTGCTTGGGAGGCAACCCAAGGATACCATGGGTACCATTTAATTTCTTGCATTTAAGTTGATTTTATTGTTTCATCTTTTGTTGTTTTTGGTGGAATGTTAAGCACGAATGGAGGGGAAGTACGAGCTACCGTGGAGAGGAAGCTAACAAGCATGGAAAAGAAAAAGTGTAAGTCGAACACTGCTTTTGTGCAAGGATTGAAGGAAAGCATGTCATTATTTAGGGCTAAAGGCCTCGGGGAGTACTTCGGCCTCTTTAAATGTTAAGTTGATCTTGTGAGGACATAGCATGATTCAAGTGGGTGAGGAAAATTTTTAAAATTTTATTAGCACGATTTTTTGGTAGAATGTAATGCTTGTGAGAAATATTTGAAAAAAAAATTGTCTTTTTTTTTGTGTTTGTGTTTGTAACCTTGGAATTCTAACCAATTTCTTGTTGTAAGATGAATTTCAGGTTGAATGGAGGGAAAAAATGCAAAAAAGAATAGCAAAGGAAAAATCGAGGAAGGAAAAAAATAAAAAGTGGCAAAACGGTGAGCACATGCGATGGCTCAGTGTCACGGGGGACTTAGCGATACCCTCAGTGACTGCGTTGAGGTGGAGTCTGGAATTTTCAAAGTCGGAAGGAACACCCACTGTGATAATGGCGCTCAGGTACGGAGGGGTGCTGCGTTACCCTCCGTGACACTTTGAAAACTATTGCGTCGGGTCACGCCGGGTCACCGGGTGACCGCCTGAAAATCTCTCACTTTAAAACCCCAGATTCCCTCATTTTTCCCACATTCCTTCTCCCCTCCATGACAAACACCCTAAATCCCTCTTTCCTCAGCAGCGGCAGGACCTAGGAGCTAAATTTCTTCAACTTTTTCTTCGATATCATCGGATTAAAGGTATGTTCTTGAACTCAACCTCAATTTTTGCTAAATTTTTAGATTCTAGGCATGAGAGGTGAGTAAGCCTTGCCACTAGTATAATTTGAGCTTAAATTCTATTAAGTTATTGTTGATTGATGTTTGTTAGTACCGTTGTGATTGTATAGACTCGATAAATGCATGCTTGATGAAGTTTTGTTAAATTGTAGCTAGGGTTAGAATTTGAATATGAAAGTTAAATTGAGTTGAAATGGCGAAATTCTTGTTTTGGGTTGTGCATGTTGGGTGAGGTGAGTTGTGTTGTACTTAATATGAATATGCTAAAGACCACGATGGATTTTCGGGATAACGAAATTGTTGAAATTGCATCAAATTTTGGAGTTGCATAGGTTTTGTTGAGGAAATTTTAGCTAAGTGTTATGTGATGAAATGGTATCGATGGTAATATTGTGATTAGGTGTACGAAGTCGGAGTAGTATATAGAATTTATACGAGTCGAATGAATTACGAATGCACGGGTATGTTTTTCTTTTTTTTGTAAATTTGAAAAAAGAGTTGTCTTGCCGTTATGTTGTAAGTGGCTAAAGACTAAGTGTGTGGGGTGGCCTAAGCAACCTTAGTCGATGCTAATTTTTTGATTTGACTAACTGTGGGGCGTCTGCTTGATTTGAAGCGGGAACAATGGCGGCTTGAGCAAGACAAAGGTAGAGATTGCATCTACATCGGGCGCGGGAGGAAAGGATCGGCCCAGGCGTGAGTCCCAGCAGTCCCAGCCGCACAGCCAGTTGCCGCGGCCAACATCGTCAATACGGAACCCGAGGGTGACTGACGAAGGAAGAAGTGGTACCTGAAAGCATAAGAGAGAAACAAATACTTCCCAGGAGCATATTGCAAGAGACGGGTTGTACGAAATTCCCAAAATTGTCCACCCAAGGATTATTAGCTACTTAAGGATGAACTTCATCTTTGAAGAGCCCAGGAGTGCAATCTCCATTTGATTCGGGAGTTCTCGCCAAGCTGAACCGGCGCTGCGCGATCACCTTGGGCGTCAAGATAAGGTGGCAAATTGTCACTTTTGAGCCCCACCACCTTAATGTGCCATTTTGGGGGCGCAGGTTCTGACAGCCCATGTACTCCCGTCTGGCGGGAACATCCACTCCACCCATATCGCGGATATCGGAACGCACTCGTGCTCAGAGCCCGTTCTCTGACATGTTGGAGCGGGCATAAGGAGAGGGCTACCGTCAAACAGTACCTACTCGAAAATGAACGGGGAAGCTAGGATTTGGCTTAAGATAGTGTGTTCACACTTTGATTAGGGGATGCACATGACGAGATGTCACCGGGATCGTGTATGCTTTGTGTATGCCTGATGAAAGAGTGGAGATCAATGTTAGGCGTGATCATATACGCAATGAAGAAACTGTTTGCATCAAGGAGCGCAGTGCGGGTTTGGTGGCTTGGCGACCGCGTTCTGCGGGGCGGATATTGAGGAAGAGGCCACTGGACTACATCCAGAGATGGATAGGCTTGCCATGGATGTCACAGGCAAGGCACCGACACCACTCACGGTCAATTCTCACACTAAGCCGAGCGACATGCTCGGGATGATCGGTACATGGCCGCATGTTCGGGATGCGGGTACTCCGGTTGTGCGCCGGCGGGGCGGCACGCGAGAGATGGTGTGGCAGTGGACTTAGACTACCCCTTCGGCGAAAATGCTAGGGCTACATGTCGGGTGGGGACGGCTTTTGTAGAGCACATGGATGACGGACATCCCCACCAGGTGAGGAGACACGTGTGAGGACTCCAATGATTAGTCGGATAGGGGCGACGGGCGATTCGGACATGGGAGACGAGGCAGCGACACCGACGAAGAAGTTGAATACTTCGATTGATCGGGGATTTCACCACTAACTTTTGTCTTATTTTGAGATTTATGAACACTGGGGACGGTGTTCGGTTTTAAGATGTGGGGTGGGGGTAGTTAAGTCTTGTTGTTTTTTGTTGTTGTTGATATTCATGTTACATTGTTGTGCTGAAAAAAAAATTGTGACCCTAATGATTTTGTGTTTATTTTTGTATTATAATTAATGTGGAAATTTGTTGTGTCTTTGTTGAATGTTGTTAAATTTGGTACATGTAAATATTAAGTAAATATTTTGGTTTTATCGAAATTATCGATACTTTTGCATTGTGGTATTTTTATGATTAGGTTTCTCGGTGTTTGTTTTCGGTGCTTTTCACGAGGATAGTCCCATTGAGCTAGAAGTCGTAAATAGTGACCGTTCGCTATGATGGATGGATGATAGTAGTCTTAAGAGAAATGTAGTCGATAGGAGTAGTTTTTTTCTTTCGTTTATTTTCTTTTGTTTGTTTGTATCCCAAACATGTCGCTACTTTAAGGTACGAAATTCTTGTGCGTGTTGTACATGATATTTAAATGCAAAAAGGTGACTTAGTGCAAGCATGCAACTTTGTAAATATGTTGAGATACCTAGGCCATAGAGTTCGATTCGGTGTGATTGAGAGCTTAATGTTTGAATTCTTGTAATTAGCTGATTGAAGAGTACATGAATATTTCTTGAGTTGAGCATGTCACGATGAGTGTATTGAGAGGTTTCGATTATTCCATTCTATTGTGAATTGTGTAGAACTTTCCATATTATTATTAATAGAAAGCGAAATGAAGGAAGTGTAGTGTAGGAAAGGATGTGGCGATTTCCTTGATTAGCTGAGTTTGTTTTCATTATCACACCCACCTTTAATGTACACATCCTAGGTGCTTCATTGAGCCCCAGCCTATTTTTCCTTTCGTCGAAAAGGTGTAAATAGAGCTTAACCCTTCTTTTCATTATCCGTGAATTTGATCCAAAACTCTTAAGCACTCAAGAGAAAAATAATTTTTCCCACGGTGTCAAGCAGTGAGAATTGCGAAAAGAAAAGGTTTGAAATGGTGAAAGAAAAGAAAAGGTCGAAATTGCACTTGCTGTAAATTAAATAAAATGAAGATGTGTAACTAATCTTTGTTATTTAGTCGAGTGTGCTTAAAGAAATGGGGACAAAAATAAAGAAAGACTTCAAGAATGGGAGATGAAGGGAAGAAACAATGCCCATAATGTTGATGGGATGGCTGTTGAAAAAACGCTTAAGGATGCTAGTTGTTGTTATTGAATTGCTTGATGTTACTACTTACTTAGCTTACATTACAACTCGTTAAGTCCTATGTGATCTTACATTACTTGGCGTCCTTATATTAGTGAGATGTTATACATTAGAAGGCAAACACATGGTTAAGCTGACATGATGCGTAATTCTTTGGGAGAGAGTGAAATGCGTGTTATATATGCCTGCATGTAATGTTTTTGAGTTCATGTGATTGAAAAAGGGGAAATTCTCTTGTGTTGTGAGGCCACATGCTTAGGCAAAGAGAGATTGAATTCGTGTCGGATATCTAGATCGGGCGGTTGCATGAGTTTGTCGATATCGAGAGTCGATTCTTGAGTTTAGGAGGTCTTGATGTGTTGAATGTCATTGTATTGACGAGACTATGCATGTTTTTCTTGATGATTTGCTATAGTAAATAATCGGTATAGCCAGTAACTTGAATTGTCGAGCCAAAGTAGCTATGCGTGGGTGTCAATTGCATGAGATGTGAGTTTATTGATCGAGGACGAACAAGGTTTTAAGTATGGGGTAAGTGATCTTGAGGCGGAATTATATGCCCGAAGTGATGCTCAATCTTCATTTCGTCTTGTTTATCTATCGTTATTTGTGCATTATCATGTAATTCGTAGTTAAAATGTGAATTTATACTAACCAACATGATTAGTGTTGTTTTGCGGGAAAAATACAATTTTAGGAAGCTAAGATGCATGTGGGAGAAATAGGGAATGGACTCGGAAGCCGAGCATGAAAGGCCAAGGAAAGCGAAGGGAATTAAAGGGGCTCCGCGATGGGCCCGTGTCATGCTGCCATCGGGATGCATTCTGTCCGGATGATGAAAGTTAGCCAAATTCCGGAGGAGGTCGCGTTGCCTCAGTGGCACGTTGGACCTAATTACACGGAACATGGTCCGAGTGAAGGTTCACGTTGGAGCGGTGGCACGTTGGCCAAGTTCCAGTGGTTGCACCTTGAAGTGCACGTTGGGCTTAAGTACACGGAAAGCCACAGGATTCGGTAAGGGTCGCATTCGTTAGTGTCACGGAGCGGTGCTGTGATGCACTCGTGACACGTTGACTATTCATTAGGAAAAATTCCCACTAGTATAAATAGAACACGTAGGTTCATTTTTAATTATTCGACTTGGTGGTGAAACGTGGGTTACGGGCGGTTGAGGGGCGAAAATCCTAGGGTTTTTCTCTTCTCTTTCTCCTTTATTTCAATTGTTTGTATGATTTACACTCATTTGATGATGTTTAATCCACAAATAGTGGCTAAATTCATAGCACATGAGGTTAAGAACATTTATAGTGAAATGTAATTATTGATCATTTTGGTTTTTCATCTTTTCTTCCATGGTTGTTCTATTAATTCTTGTTCATCTTTTGCATTAATGTATGGCCAATGTTAATATATATCTAAAAAGTCGGTTTCACTCGAGAGAGAAAGAAATTGGAAGAGATTGTGAATTGATAGGATATGATCTTTTCTTAGTTTGGAAAAATTGAGAATTGATTTACCTTCGGGATAGAAATATACTGAAAGTCGTATTAGTCAACTACGGAATCGGTTTTGTATGGCTTTAACATGAATTTCTTTTTATCACGAGAAATGTAGGTGGAAGGTTCATGATTCTTAAGTTGGGTTAAATACGAGTTTTTAATCCATAGGAAATAATTCTTGACCCCAGCAACGAGAAGGAAAGATTAATCAAATTGTATCGATAAGTACTTCCTACATGTTCGTTTTAGCCTCGGCATGCTCATAACTATAGTTCGAGACTCCAAATTGTATATTCATTTTTTAGATTTAGTATAAATTAGGAAACAAAATCCCAAAATGCTTCTTTCTGGTACATTTCTGCGTTTTTAGAGTTAAAAGTTCATTGACACTTGATTCGGTTGTTACCTTAGTCCGATCCTGTGGGATCGATACATGGTTTACTTGAGCCATTTTACCTGTATTCGACACGTGCACTTGCGTGTAGTCATCCAAAACGGACGAACATCCAGCTCTCGTACCATAACACGGCTATGTCACATGGCAGAATCTTTGCTAACTCATCGGTGTAGGTGTTACATGCATGACACGGAAGATTCTCACGCATGCAGTGCAAATCCACGGGAGTCCTCTGCTGATCGACCTTGTAAACTTTGGGGGACCTAATGCCAAAAATTCCACGACCCTCACACTACCATATCCACCCAGGTAAGCTCTCTTTATTATGGGTAGCAGCATTTGGTGTTGAGTAGCCGCTCATTTGTGCCGGCTTATAACTCTTGCCACTTAAGTGTCTTGATGTCCCTAGTGTGCAAAGCTCGATTTGTTTTGGTCATCTATCCAGCAGTGGCTATCCATAAGATGGTCCATGAGGGATCCCGGCTATATTATTGGCCATTGACTTATTAATGAAATCGGGGATCGATAAAAATGCAGTAACTTTTTCAATGGTAGCCACGTAGTTTGGAAGTAAAGCCACTTTCTTCTTGAACGAAGCCATGCTTCATATAAGGATTCACTCAGAATTTTCCTAAACCGGTAATTTCATCTCTCTAGCGCAACATCCTCGATTGAGTGCAACTATCTAAAAGAAATCTTAGAGTCGGGATTCTTGTAGTAATACACTTCGGAGGAAGCTCCTCTATCAACATGGTTTGCTTCTCGTCAGAAAATGAAAAGAATTAACCGTCTAATCGACTTGTGTCTAATATTAATATGTTAAAAGGTGGCATGCTGTCATGAGAATTAGTAGTTTGCGGGCGGCGTCCTTTCTAGGTTGCCTTCCAAATGCTCTTTCATCTAGAGCAAATGGAGCATAGTGCTCGTCATGTGAAATATTGCATTCCCCACCCAACGGGAGGTAGTAGATAGCCCCGGCTATGTCAAGTATAATTGGATCATCATCCTCATGGTCCATATGGCTTTCCACAGAACCCTCTTGAATGCCTTGCTCATAAAATAGCCTAAGAGACACCAAAAACAGCGATAGCGCCAAATTAAAGCCTGAGATGTGCGATTAATTCAAATCAATAATCAGCACGAGGCTAACTAATCCTATTCCCAAACAATGGCGCCAAAATTGATGACGTCCAAATCCACCGTCACATGAGGAAGTGTAATGGACATATTAATATAATTACACCTTTCGTGAGTCAAGGTTAAATCCCTGCGGGGAATAGAAAATCTTGATGGCACAAAAGTTGTTTATAGTTTGAGAAGTAAAAATTGGTGGTTAAAATGATCTCAATTAGAATTTAGTTCAATCAATTAAATACAAGGAAACCCACTTGAATAAGCAAAGATGAGGAGAAGAGCTAGAATCTCCTTTATATGGCGTCAATGGAGTTAGAGATTATGGAAATAAAATCATTACTCCACAGCATAAATAGCTATGGATGGCGGCTTTGATACATTTTCAACCACTTGGGTGTCTTTGGCCTCTTGGTTTCTCAAATTCCAGTTCCCAAACAATTCACCGACTATGACTTGGGTCAAATTTGAGCTATTTCTAGCGTCAGTATCTAATGGGTGTAAGAGGCAATTGTGGACATCTCTAGCCCAATCCCAGCACACTCAACTCCCAAATACCCACCATTTATTTTTCACCGAGTATTCTATTCTTCTTTTTCCAATCAACAATAAAGTAAGTAAGCACTATCTACACTTGCAATTACAGATATATCAAGTATACCCTAGAGAAAATAATAGATTTGTACTAGATAAGTAATGATAAGATCAATCTAGTAACACCTAATCAAATTTTGTTCCTATCCATGCACACACCCTACCAAAATATTTAGCTATTCATAGATTAAAAATTAAAATATTAAACTAATACATAAAGCCATAGAATTCATCATGACGGTATATTGCAAGCTCAAGTTTGCATTCGGTGGAGAGTTTTACCTTTTTGAAAAGAGAGGAAGAAGGCGGCCCAGAAACCTCTCTAACTTTTCTCACAGAAATTCAAAAATAATATAATACTCTGTGGAATGGAATTCTAGGTACTTTACAAAAGAATGTACAAAATAGGTTATAGTTGCTCCTCTTTTTCTATCTTTGAGATAGGTCACTCCTTTGATAGCATTTCCGCCAGAGCACTAGAAGTTTCATCGTACTTGTCCATGAGCGTGCCTTACTCATAATTGGGGCTCGGTAAGTCCGGGTGTGATTCATTGACAGACTATCTTTCTAGATGTCGACTGCGTTACTGCATGTGTTCCATCGGCACAAGTTCCTTGTGTTTGGTTTGTGTTCGCCGTGTCATCTTTTTGCCAAAGCGTAGGTCCTCTCTTTCAATCCAAACTATGATTTTCTGTTCAATTTTAGCTTTTATTGTTTTAAATCGAATACCTGCAAACATTCGACAAAAAAGGTATAAAATATTCTTCCTAATTGACTTGAAAACCAAGCGAAATCTCATGTTTAAAAGCCTAATGTGTAGGTAAATGCCAACTCATCACCTAACACTACTTGGAGATCAAATACATGAATTAGTCTTGAGATTTCTTTCATTCTTCTTGAATTGATCATACTTTAATTGTGCAATAATCATTTGGGTTTTTCTTCAGTATCATTGTAAGTTGTTCATTATCGAACTTTTCCATGAAATCTAATTATTTTCTTCTAATGTGAACACCCATAACTAGGATTGTGAAAACCATGGTGAAGTAACTAACTAGGGTTAACATAAGATGATTCTAAATTAGTACAAATGCTTGTATTGTTCATCTCTTCATCCTTAAACATTTCTTAATGGTGCAAAACACTAGGACCTGCCCATTATCTACTTACTTGAACCTTTAGATTAGGAAAAAAGAAAGAAAAAGCCTTGAACATTAAGATTGATTGAATAACTTGAGTTAAAATCAATGGATGGACAATTTGGAATAATTGATAATGGTTAAGTGAAAACACCCAAGAGAGTCTAATCCCATGATTGAGTATGGTCATCTAATAAGGGACGAGATAGATTCATTTGGGTGAACCTATATTATTAGCTGCGAGCTAAGAAATCTTTAGGATAAATCACTAGTTTACTAACTTGAGAAGTTGTTATACATGGGGAAAACTTTCCTGATTAATTATATAAACTTGATCCACAACAACAATTTACAACGTTCTTGTGATTATTTCTTGAAACCCCTATTAGGAAATAACAATACCCAAAAACATAAAAACTATATTTATTCTACATCTTGGCTAGTATTCCTGTGGGATGGCCCCAACCTAGTTCATCATACTTTTACGGGGTGCAATTTAGAATTATTAAAAATGGCGTTGTCGGCTGGGGAATACAACTTAGGATTAGATTAATTGCTTGTGTTTTATCTAAGTCTTCTTTCTCACTTACATTCCCTATTTTGTTTTGGCAGCTACTGAGTTTGCCCTTTGTGAGTAAATGCTAATGAAGTGGAACCTTTGTTTTTCTTAATCTTGAGCATATTGACTAATGGTATAATGGCCAGTTGAAAGAATTACCAAAACTGATTAGTGGCGTGGCTCACCGAGGAAAAGTTAGTTTGGCAAGCTACCACTGCCCGAGGAGTAAAGTGCCTGAAGAGTGGGTGTATTGAATGTCGAGAAGGCATGGGCCACACCGGTTCACGAATATGCTCTCGGTACATGATGATGAGGATCCACATATTGATGGTGGATCCAACGGGAGAAATCCTCAACCTTTTCCCTCTTGAGCAAAAGTTTGACATCCACTAGCACTATGATCAGAGTTTCTCAACATGAAAGGGTGTTTAAGTGTAATATGGTGATGCAAATTTTCACTGATGATCTTTGTAAAAGTTTACAAGGCATATAGGTTGCCGGGCGTAAGCCAAGATGTAATCAGGGTTGAGGCTCTTTATTCTCTCCCCACATCGGGGAGGCCACTCTATGGTTGTTAGAATTACCAAACAACTCCACGTCTGCAGCTAGAGGGAGCTTAAACAAGCCTTTTTGAAAAGATATTTCCCACGATCCAAAATCTTTGCGGCTCAAAAAGATGAGATCTATAAGTTTTTGATAGTTTAAGACAAAGGCACTACATGAGACATGAAATTTGAGGTTGAAGAAGGCGGCTAAGTTCCCAGAATCATAGAATTCCAGATGAGAGTTTGTTAGAAATTTTTTTAAAGGTCTTTGGAACAACAACAACATGGTTGTGGTAGATAGTGGCAGAGGAGCGTTAATGAGTTACTCATGTGGGAGAAAGAGGCCACCACACTAGACCAGTGACTAAAACAAAACGAGCCTAACACCTGAAGTGGTGTTGAAACATTTGGCAAATTTACATATCTTTGCGAGCTTGTCTGAGGAAAAAGAGAAGGAGCGTGATAAGGGATTTGGCTCATGAATATCTTTGGGCACCTTACAGCATCTTGTAGGTTAAGACAAGGTAAATGTAGTGGGAACTCGGGGTCAGAAACAATGTTTGACGATCGATCCCAGGAGGAGGCAAACTTCAACTTCATTAGCTAGGTGGTGGATTTCCTAACGCCCAACTGAGAAGTGCAGTCGAGACACTTGGCGCAAGGTTTTGAAAATCAAGGTCGGAACCGAGTTTAGAGACAACTACAACGGGAATGAGTGCGGGATTGAAGCGAGAGGTCGTGAGCAAAGGTTGGTGGAGAAAATGATGGGCGACGGCATGAAACATATGTTCCTCAAGAGCTTGAGAGGTGATCTTTGGACCCTCAAAGTGGAGAGAGAATGATGGATGACTGCTTAATGCATAATACATAGATGACTAGCTAAAGAAATTCGAGTGATAATGCTCAAACTCACTTCACGACAAATTATGAAGTGGTCATGTCAATAAAGAACTGACTAAGAGGTTGGGGTCGAACCCCACGAGGACTAGAGTAAGATCTAGGCTAATACTAGTAAGTGGCTTGTTGGTGAGTTATCTCGAAATTAGAGTGCAAAGAAAATAATGTTAAAACAAAGATTATAATTGTGATTTAAATCGAGAATTGCAAATAACTAGAGTAGTGTTCCCGGCGCTAGTTTTCTGCTCTTACCTTACATTACACATGATGGTCCAATGCCCAATTGAGAACCATGGCAGGTTCATCCCAGCTGTGCTGGTTGTGTGGAAGAGCGCATGCTCAATCACGGGTTAGGTCTCATGGCGATTTCAAACTAACCTTTATCAATATGTTCCAAATTTAACTATCACCGCAATCCTGACTCAAGTTAATATAATGATTGTAAAAAGATGAGGCTTAGTTGCAATTCTTTTTATAATCTACTCTCTAGGTTCAAGCAAGTAAGAATTACGGCAAGTCTACAATATTTGTACACGTTTAGAAATTTTAAACATGAAGAGAATACAATACAAGCTTTTCGCATTGGTTTTGATCACTTTTGTGCAACCCTAATTTGTTAATCCAACATCGTTCCCAACCCTTAGTTGTGGAGGTTTTAGCCTCTCATGGTTGTATGATTATAATTCGCATCCATAGACAAACACATAATTAAATACTTACAACAATAATTGGAAGGAAATCAGATTAAATTATCACTTGACCTTAAAAACGATGTAGGAAATAAAGAATTTGATCCATCGGATTTCTCCTCAAAACTTGATAAAAATTCTAATATTAACATTCACATGTCTACTAACTTCTCAGAGTCTGTCCTTCTCTAACTAAAATTAAAATTTAAACGATATTTATACGAGACATTAGAACTCTTTTCCCTAAGCTAATAGGGAGTTTTCATATACAGTACAGGCTATGCCACGGCGGACCTACGACCCATAGCGGGATTGTATAGGTCGTGCACATTTTTCGTAAGTTGTTGCCTGCAGATTTGGATAAGTTTTGGCATCCGGTATGACTCATACCTTTATCCTACGAGTCGTACATTGCTTAAGTGGTTTTGACCCTAAGAACTACGACATCTTAGAAATTCTTCACAAATGTTGTGGTACGACTCATACCTTCTTACCCACATTGTATTATGCATAGTATATGAAAGATTTTCCGTGTTGAAAAATCTTATGAAGGTCCTACGGCTCCTAGTGTGATTATTACATTGATGCCACGACCGTGAGTCCATCCATACCGGGAGTACGCCTTTGTGCTATTTCTTCTGAATATTTCCAAGACTCCACTTATTGCTCGTACTATCTTGGTATAGCTCCTACTAAGATTCGTATGTTACCTTCTTCCCAATTCGGCCTTCGACTTTTATCACGGCTCGTACTAAAAATTGGTACTTTAGATGATTTTCTGCATTTTAAGGCTTCTTTTGCACATCTTTGCTCCATCACTTATTTTCCCTAAAATCAAAGTAAAAGTTCCTTATATCCATATAAAAATACCTAAGTCATTATACTTTCTCTATTCCTAAGCGTAGAAAGTGTTGTAAACTCCACAAGACATATCAACATCCTCAACATAAGATTTTTTCATGTCCTCGGGAAAAGAAAAAAAAAAAAGCTAAACATGATGCTTAACTACACATTAAACCTAGGACACTACAACCAATGTCAAACAAAATTTGCACTATGACTCCAAAAGCACGGCCCTTTTTCCATGAACCAAATTAAGAACATGTACTACAAGCAACCCTGAAACACTTGATAAACACGAGATCAAGACATGTCATTACCTACGTGCGGGTAGTCAAGTTATCACCAATGCTTTTATATAGACCAGAGTGAAGTTAGCAGAAATCATGTGCCCTCGCATCAAACAAAGTCCCCACTCATAGATATATTAAGATATGACTTGGTATTAATATTAAGAGAGATCTCACTCTCACAAATAAGTTCCAAATCTTATTTCGGATACCATAGAGCTGAGGCCTTATTTCCTACTTGATCGGATGGTTAGGTTAGGATCACTATAGGACTTGGTTTGGCTTGCCAATGTACTCTTTCGGGTAGGTAAGGTAGATATGGAAACTTTTGAGTGACTAACATCCCTCCTTGGCGCTACATACATGGCTCCATTTTGTCACTTTTTGACCCTTTTCTTCTTGCATTTTCCCCTCCCTTTTCACCCCTTTTTTTGTACATTTGTAAGAGTGGGGTGTGTTTCTTCAAACTTTTATGCATATTCTCTTTTTGTATTCCTTTTTCACTTTTTATTTCCCTTTATCTTTATTATTTTATCCATGACACACCCTCATTTTTCACCTTTGTCTCTTTTCTCCTCTCTTTTCACCTTCCCAATCTTTATGCACCTACTCTAGCCACCCTCAACTTAAATTTTGCCTATGTTGGGGGTTCACAATGTCAAGAAGGAACTAGGGACCACAAAATAGATTCATTATAAAAATGGAGTACGGTTAATTAGTTGAATTATGAAAAAAATGCTCTATTTAAGGCTCAAAAATTTTGATCAAGGGAATCCTATGATTTTTGTAGGGTTATATAGGATAAAAGTGGGCTCAACAAGAGCGTCCTATGATCATTTCATAACCTTCTCATCTAATCCTATGCAAAAGACCAGCAGAAGGATTCTAGATCCTCTACAGAAGTAAAGGCCCAGGTATCGAGACTTCCTCATTCATAGGACATAATTTATATTCACTCTTTTGCCTTCTAGTTATACATAACAAAAAATACACATGCTAATATGCTAAATGACATAAAAAAGATCCCACGAAAACCATACATACAATCAAAAAGTATATAGCTAATTCCTCAAAAAAATTTTGGCGGGTCAATTTTTCAAAAATGTCAACTAATTGCACTTTATTGGCTAGGTACTCCTAAGCTACTTTCTAATTAAACAAAAATCACACAAAAATAAAATCCTTAAACATTTTGGTTCTACTAGATAGCATACGGGGAAAAAGAAACACGACAAGAAAAAACCTCGAATGAATCAAAATCCCCCAAAAATACAAGTACACCCCTCCTATTTAAAAAGCATGATTTCTGAAGCATAGAATGTAAGCATAAAGGGAAGGGAGACATACTTGCGTCTACTCGGACTTCACCATACATGGGTTGCCTCCCGTACAGCACCGGAATTTAACACCCGCCACGATGTAACTTGCATGACTCTTCGGGCATCATCAAGGTACAGCCTTGATTCCTCTTAACTCCTTGACATTTCCTAGATAGTATTATCCTTTGCCCGTTCACATTGAACCTTTTTCCATCTTTGTACTCAAGTTTTTCTTTGCACCATATGGGGACACATGCACCACTTTGTAAGGTCCCATCTATAGATTTCAACTTTCCGAGGGTGCAATGGGCATGAGTTGAGCAGTAGGACCAAACCGCTAGTATTTAAACTCCACTTTTGCAATCTTCTTGTCATGATAAATATTCCTCTTTCTTTATAAATGGTTGTACTCTTATAGGCTCTGACTTTCGTAACTTACATCGCTTCCCATTGAGTACAGTCCAAGCCTCATTTTAGGTACACTTCATTCAGTTTAAATTCGGCGTTTTAGAGCCAATAGTGCTTATGCTCCTAATTCAATCGGTAAATGACATGATTTTCCATAGACCGGTTGGTATGGAATGAACTACTGGGGGTCTTATAAGCTGTTCGATAAGGCGTACAACGCATCTCGAGCTTCCTAGATGTCTGTCGATTAGCATTCAGCACATTTTTTGGCAGAATGGTCCATATCTCCTGTTTGAAGCTTCCACTTGTCCACTTGGTTGAGGATGGTAAGGTGTTTCACCTTGTGATTGAGAGGCACCATCGCGTGATTACTTTGGGAGTGACAAATGTAGCGAAGATGTGCTTCTACAAATGCGTAACACTTTTGCCTTTCATTGTTAGGTAGTCTGATAGCCTCCACACATTTGGAGACATAGTCCACTTCCACCAAGATGTATTTCATCCCATATGAACTAACAAATGTGTCCATGAAGTGTATACACCATACATCAAATGGCTACACTTCAGAATAAGGGTCAATGGAAACTCATGCTAATGGGTAATGTCTTTGCCTTTGACTTCTTTGATCCGCATGCGTTGGCGTAATCACTTAGGAACCTTGGTGAATAGAGGCGGTATGCAGCATTGCCATATTTTATGTGCAGTTCGAATAACACTATGATGACACTGACAAAGGAATGAATGATAGGCCTCGAAATGCTCAAAAATTTCTACCTCTTCTTTTCACACCTACTAATGATCCCATATACATAAATCCAAAATAAGTATGGTTCATCCCAATAGTATCTTCGGTCATTTAATAAGAGCTGTACGCTGGGAGTCCGTCTGCTTTGGGATCATGTCTCCTAACTAAATAATTTCCAAAAGTTAGAGAACAGGGAAATTAAATCTTGTGATACGGCTAGTACATACTCGTCACAGAATGCATCATCGATATCAATCTCCTCCCTTTCCTTAGCCTCGAGACTCTAGCACGGATAAGTGATCGGCTACCTAGTCACGGTCCCTTTCCGTCTTTGACCTCGAACTTGAATTCTTGAAGCCAAAACACCCACCTAATCAACACAGGTTTAGCACCCTTTTTAAACATCATATATCTCAAAGCGACATGGCACAGCGCCAAGAGCCCGATCACCTTTATTTCCAAACATGTATGATGAAACTTCTTGAATCTGAAAGCCACGACTAATAGCTCATTCATTATTTGTGTAGTTCTTTTAAGTTTGTGTTGAGTGTTTTACTAGCATAGTCAATAGGATATAAGTATTTTCTCTTTGTTGTCCCAAGAACGGCTCAAAAGCGACCAGCTAGCATCACATATTACTTGAATGGAAAGACCAATTTGGGCCCCATGATAATAGGAGCGTGGTAAGTTTCTCTCTACGAAGCACTAAAATACCTTAGACATGCCTCATCAAACATAGCTACCTCCTTCTCGAGAAATTTGCACAATGGTTGTGCAATCTTTGAAAAGTCCTTGATAAATTGCCTATAGAATCCTTGCATGCCCTAAAAGCTATTGACCTCTTTATTGGAAATAGGGATAGCAAACTGCTATAACGATTTTTTCCTTGTCCACCTCAATCTCTTTTCCTAGACTTTGTGACCCAACACTATTCCTTCCTTGACCATAAAATGAAGATTTTTTCCCAATTTAGTACCCAGTTAGTTTCTTATCTGCTCGACACTTTGCCCAGTGCTTGGTAAGATTTGAATGAGTCGCCTGAATGAGAAGTTGTCCATGAATACTTCGATTGTATCCTCACTTATATCGACAATATCAACATCATGCGTGTTGGAATATGACTTATGCATTGCACAATCCAAATCGCATTAGCCTGGAAGAAATGTTCCATACGGATAGGTAAAGGTAGTATTTTCTTGATCTTAGGGGGGTGATAGTGATATGATTATATCTTTGGAAACCCATAGAAAATAGTATCAAACCTCTACCTGCCAATCTATCAAGCATCGATCCATAGATAGCATTGGAAAGTGGTCATACAGGTCAGTGGTTGACTTTCCATAATCCATGCATACGCCATCCTATATTTGGTCATGTCGGTATCACCTTATTCTTCGTTGGGTACCCATATGAACCCGCCTTCCTTGGGTACACCTTGTGCTAGGACTCACCCACTTGCTATCTACAATGGGGTAGGGTTTGTAGTAGCGTCTAGCCCTTGATGATCTCCTTTTTCACTACTTCTTGCATTTGTGGGTTCGGGTGTCAACGATTTTCTACTTGGTGTGTAGCTTGGCTCGTGCGTATCTTGTAGTACATATGCGGAGGATTCTAATGATATCGGTATGGTCCGGCCAATTGTCGTTTGTGCATTTTTAATTTTGTGACCAAAGCTTCTACTTGTCCATTCAATCCAAATCTCACTGGCCAGATCGGTGGCAAAGTATTGTCTTCACCCGAGAATGCATATTTCGGATGGGCGAAGCTCGCGGTTCGAACTAATGGTACACTCACGGTAAACTGTGCGACGTTGAATGGTTCTTTAAATCAAGAGTCTAGCAACTGCCGGTCGATGTTACATGACCCGTTCCATTTAGGGCATTCACGAATACAGTGTACTCTTGCTACCCGTCTCATGATTAAATCAAGAAAACTTGGGTATTGATAGTCATCATCTCTTCCACAGGGCACTAGAAGCTTATTATGTTCAATGCGGATTTTGCAAGGGGTTGTTCATCAATATCGTCTTGATGAATCACAAAAGAAAACAACGAAAATGTAAATGGGAAATAACCACCAAAAGTCGAATCTGGCAATTAATGTAATCTTAGCTAGTATTCCCCGGCACGCGCCACTTGGTAATGCAGTCAAACTCACACTTTCTAACAAAGTATGAAGCGGTCATTGTCAATAAAGAACCAACTAAGAGTTCAGATTGAACTTAGAGATAGGGTAAAGATGTGGATTAATAATCGGTAAGTGAACTTGATGGTGAGTTATCTCCAAATTGGGGGTTTAAAAGAAAGCGATATTAAAGTAAAGATTATAATTACAATGATCTAAATTAAGATTAAAACAATTAGGGTAAGTGTTTCCCATGTGTTCAAACTACTTTTGGGTATACACATGTGATCAATCCAATGCTTACTTATAGAATTGGTAACTAGGGTTCATCCAAATGATTAGTTCGTCCCCCTATTGGATGACTATACACACAATCACCGGAGTCGAGTCTCATGAAGTAGATTTTAAACTAATTGTTATCAATATGTTCCAAATTTAACTATCTGCGACCACAACTCAAGTTAATGCAACGATCACTTAAAGATCGAAGCTTTGTTGTAATTATCTTTTACTAATCTCTACTTCTCTTAGGTTAGCGAAGTAAAGAATTCGGGCAAGTTCTAATGTTCTATACGGTTAAGAAACATTTAAGCATAAAGAGAATACAATACAAGCTTTCAGCATTGGTTTGAATCACTTTTGGGCAGCCTACTAATTTGTTAATGTGCCATGGTTACCTGACCCCCTAGTTGTGGAGGTTTTAGCCTCTCATGGTTGTAAGATTATAATTCATGGTTATAGACAAACACATAATTAAATACTTCTGACAATAATTGGAAGAGGAAATCGGATTTGATTATCCATAAACAACCTCAAGAATAATGTAGGAAATCAAGAATTTGATCCCCAGAGTGCTCCTCAAATTTATTGAAAATTCACAATAATAACTATTCACATGTCTACTAACTAGATTTTTGTCCTTTCTACTAAAGTAAAACATAAAAGCTATTTATCAGACATTAAAACCTTTTCCTAAGCTAATAGGAGTTTTCCATATGTGGTGCCAAAATTTGTGCCACTACTAGACCTCACGACCCATAGAAGAATTTGTATGGGTGGTACACGATTCAAAGTAAGTTCTTGGGCTGCTTCTGATTTGGTAAGTGTTGCATCAGTACAACTCCACACCCTTCACCCTACGATTAGTACATTTCTGCGTGATTTGGCACTAGAACTCTTTCATCTTAAAATTCTTCATGAGTGTTGTGGTAGATTCATACCTTAACTTTCCATTAGGTCGTACTTTCTATAGTATCTAAAGTTCTTCCCAGTAAGTGAAAAATCTTTTGAAGTTCACCACGGCTCTTGGTATAATTCGTACATTGATGCGACAGTTTGTGAGTCCATTCGTACTAGGAGTTTGCCTTTGTGAAATTTCTTCTAAATATTTCTATGACTCCGATTCACTGCTCCGTGCGAAATGCGCGTGCAGTGTAATAAGATTCCTTATCTTGCCTTCTTCCCAGTCGGCCTTCGACTTTCGTCACGGTTCTCAGTGTGGCTAATACAATCAAGGTATGGCTCGTGCGGGCGTGCACTAGGCCCAATTTTAGCATTTTAAGGCTTCTTTTGCACATCTTTACTCCAACACTTATTTTCTGAAATCAAAGTAAAAGTGCCTTATATCCATATAAACATACACTGAGTGTCTATTTTCCTGAGTTTTTAAGCGGCAGAAAGTCTTGTAGCTTATAACATATCGGGAGACATATACGGAAGGCCAGGAAAGTTGAATCGCATGCCACGGTGATCAACTGATTAGTAGGAAATTTGTTAGATCTCAACCATGTAGAGAAGAGAATTTCATATATTGGGTTAAAACCCCATAGATTTGACATAGAAAATTAATGATTTAGAGAGGGATTGGGCATGGGTGTGAGAGGATACAGATTCATAGCCACATACCTTATTAAAGTGATTCTTACAGTTCTCTATCTTCCCAAGAGGAATGAAGAGAATTTGAAGAAGAATAGTTAGATCACCCCTCTAACCCTCTATCTTTCATGCATGAATGTGAATGACCTAAAATGAACTTAACCCTCTTAAAGGACATCATTCATAACCCAAAATGACGTAGTTTGGTCTTAGGATCTTAAAAATTACAAAAAAGCCCTTACTAAATTCGCAGAAAATAGCTGTCAGGTGGTCCCCGCAGAGGACGGCTGACTCATCTCCTGCATTTGCTTGTGGCATGATGCATCAAATACACTATCTACCAAGTCATTTGGGCACCGTCATAGTTGACTTCATAACTCATTGCGGTGTCCACAACTCGTGGTCACCACTCATCACACTCTATTGCCTTCTACTTCTCCTTTCTCAATTCCCACAACAAACCCTAGGTCATGGGGCACGACCACCACTCATGGTCTCATCCGTGGGGATCGAATCCTAAATCTCCAACACCTCCCGAGCCTCACCATGAGTCACATCAGACTCTTAGTCGGCGCCCGGGTCACGCTATGGCGAAGTCGTCAGGTGTCCTAATGCCGATTTAAAGTTTTTTGTTTCAACTTCTAGGTCGATCTTTGGGCTTAGGGGTATAACAATATCTCCCCTTGGGAACATTGGAGCACAATCATTGGAAAACATACAAGAAGTAGAGAAATACAATCGTATTCAAATCTTTTGATAATTTAAGGCGAATCACTTGAATGACTATCTCCAATTCAAGCTACATAGCTGAACTATTTTCAAGAATCACACATACATCCATATACATAAAAGAAACTTGGGCACATGAATTGAACATAGAAACTAATTAGAGTCTTAGGGCAAAGCGATACCTCAAAAGTGGAACTAGCGGTAAGTAAATGTAGGTATCTTGCCATCATATCGATTTCGGCCTCCTTCTAAACTCCTTCAACATATTGATTCCTCCATAAAACTTTGACTAAAGATACTTATTTCTTCCTTAGCCTTAGAACTTGACAATCTAGTATTTCCACTAGAACCCACATTGTATAACTAAAGAATTTGTCTTTCATAACCTTTGTCCACGGGGCAACTAGAGGTGAGTCGCCCAAACACTTCTTTACAAGAGAGACACATGAAAAGCAGGGATGCCACGGAAAGCTAGTCGAGGGCAACTCCCGATTCATAAGTGATGTGTTGTGGTTACAACGCTTTAGCCTCAAAACTAAGAAAATAGCATGGACTTTGGTGTATTTATATGGATATAGGCACTTTTCCTTTGGGTTCTGAGGATAATTTGTGTTTGAGCTAAAAAATGCAAAAGATAGCACAAAAGTGTGCAAAAATAAGGCTCAAATTGTAGTCCATAGTACAAGTTGTAAAAAGTTCCTACGAGTCGTACTAGTAGCTAGTGAAAAGTTGCAGAAGGCTAATGTTTAAGAGATGTAGTATACGGAGCTTGTACGAGTCATACCAAGCTCGTACGAGTCGTGGTGATGAAGTTGTGAGAGATTTAGAAGATTTGCATAGGCTAACTCACATACGGAAAGGAAATTAAAACATGGAGATATGAGTAGAGTCGTACTATGACGGTCGTGATGAACTTTAGAAATATTTCAAAATCTCGAGTCAGCCAGGAGCTCAATGTGAATCTTAACATGGAGGTACGATTCATACGGATCCAACACTTTGCCAAAATCCATCCGGTGATGCAATGTACGAACGGATGCTACGAGGTCGTAGGATCGTGCTACGGTCATGGAATTTGACTAGTGGCGTGGGCGGAACCGGATATGGAAATTCACTACTGTTAACTGGAAAGGAATTCTTTTGTAATATAAATACATTTTATGTTTTATTTTTAGTAGACTTTATCAGAGAGTAGATTTTAGAGTGAAGATTTCATTTAGAAGAGATTTTTACGAGAGAAAGAGGAATTGAATTGATTGGACTTATGATCAGCCTTTTCTTGAATTCTTCTTGCTATTTTATTCTTCAAGATTTTCACGATTAATTAAAGGAAATTTTTTCTCATTCATACTTGTAAGTATTGATTTATGTTCTTAATCATGAGCACAATTCACGGCCTTCCGACTATAGAGCTAAAATTGCCTCCATAGCTAGGGTTGTGGGAACCATGGTGGATTAACAGGTAGGATTGCACAAAGTGAATCTAAAACCAATACAAACACTTATATTGTGTTCTCTTCATGCTTAAACATTTCTTAACGGTGCGTAACATTAGGACATTCCCCAAATTCTTTACTTGCTTTTGTCTAGAGATAGGGTAGGAAAAGAATTACAACGGATCCTTGATCTTGATCATCATTGTATTAACTTGAGTTGTGAGTGGCATGATAGTTAAATGCGGAACTTAGTGATAACGGATAGTTTAAGCAGCTCATGAGACTTGGTCGACTAATTAGTATAGTCATTCAATAAAGGTGGTCGGTCGTTTGAATGAACTTAAGTTACTCGATTCTATATGTAAGTATTGGTGATGATCACAGTATATACCTAAAGCGTTATGAACCCATGGGGAACACAAACCTAGTTATACTTTAATATTGATTCGCGTCTTTTTGATAATTTTTTTTTATTATTGATTTTCTTTAGAACCCCATTTTAAGTAACTACCTCACAGTTCAATTACGGCGTGTCTAGCTCTTCCATATTCCTGTGGATGTTCTTTCTAGTTGGGTTGTTTATTGACAACGTCCATTTCATACTTCGTAAGAGGTGTGGTTTAAGTGTTCTCAAAAAGTTGTGCCGTTGCTTAGGGAATACGATTAAGACTAGGTTATTTGCTTGTATTTGACTTTTTGGTAGTTATTTCCTTAATTACATTTATTTTGTGTTTTGCCTGAGTCTTTCTCCGAGTGTATGACAAGCACTCAATGTGTAAGAGAGATCCCTTGTTCCATTAAATCCACGAAATCGAAAAGAGCATTGCAAGAATGGAGAACCAGAGAAAAGAAGCATAGTGAAGAAGGCCCAGGCAGGCGACTAGTTCGGCAAGCTGCACTACATCATGCAAAAGATGACGAGAGAAGAGGTAGTAAATGTTGTTGGTCGACACGGGAGGGGCAACATAGCTCATAGATTTTCCCCTCGATTCTTCAGCTAGTGAGAACCTAGATATCTCGATTAAATTAGGTTGACTAGAGCGGTTGTGCCACCACATTGCACATTGAGGCCAAATTTTACATTACGAGCACCATGATTCAATTGTTAAACATAGGCAGGATGTTTTAGTGGCCATGCGGTGTGGATGGCGCCAACCTGCACTTAATGAGCTTCATAGGAATATGCAAAGCATACGGGTTGCCCATGATAAGCCCGAGGATGCCATTAGAGGCTCGAGACTCTTCCTTTTTCTCTATTACGGGATGCCACTTATCGAGTTCCCTAACGACTCCATAACCAATCGGAGGGAACTCCAAGAAACGAGGCTTTTTTGGAGAGATTCTTTCCCACGTCCAGGATGGCGGCTAAAAGATGAGATCTATAAGTTTCGACAAACTTAAGACCGAGGAACTTCATGAAACTTGGTTAAGATTCAAAAAGAAGTTGAAAAAAGTTCCTAACCACAAAATCCCATATGACGGTTTGTTGAAATTTTTTACAGTGTATAAATAATAGCACCAAAGATGTAGAAGACACGGTGGCTGGAGGAGCATTGATGAGTCACACAACAGGAGCAAGATGCCCTTTATTCTTGATAGGGTGACTAAGAAAACGGGGCGTGGCATATGAGGGGAGGTTGATGTAGTGGTAGGCACATATGCCATTGCTTTATTTGTAGACCAACAAAAGAAAAAGAGGAAGAAGCAGACCAAAAGAAGGATTTGGCTCATATGCGCACATCATTGGACTTTCTAACAAAGCATATTATGGGAGATGGAGTCAAATAGGTAAATGCGGTGGGAACTCAAGGAAGGGAGAAAGAGGTTGATCACTCTTTATTATTACGAGGAAGAGCCAAACTTCTGGAGTAGCCAAGTGGCGGGTTTCCAGAGACAATGCCCAAGATTCCCGGACAAGACAATTGGTGCCAGGTTCTAGAAATCAAGGGAGTCGGGAACTGAGTACGAGAGATAACTACAATAGAAATGGGTTTGAGAGATAGGAGCTTAGGTCGTGAACGTGAAGGAGATTGGAGACGAAGCGATGGATACACGCGTGGCCAGGCCCCAGGTCTATGTGCCTCCCAACACACGAGAAGGGGAGTCTGGGCAATCAAAGTTAGAAAGCATGATGGATGAGATATTGAAGAAGGTGAAGAATTTACTTGATGATCGGTGAAGGAGATCTAAAGTGACTTATCAAGTATGGGTCGGAAAGTGAAATCTCATGCCTCACGCCATCAAGTAAATCGAACATCAACTTGGGAAAGCTGTAAGAATCAATGAACCCTTGACAAAAGCACCTACCTAACAACAACATCCAAAATCCATAGAGCGATGCGGATTGCATGAGTGATGACTAGGAGTGGTAAAACCACGATTGACCCCAGGTTTCCGTTGAAGTTGAGAGGGCGAAAGAGAGCATAGTGAGGAAGATGATACAAGTCTTTGAGATAGAGAATAGTGACTTGCAAGGCCTGAGAGGTGAGAAGGAACTGGCATTGATCAAGGGCAACCCAGAATGCATAAAGAGTTATCCCACGACCACCACCACCATTCCCTCAAAGGATGAAGAAAAAAAGGCGGAGAATGGTAAGTTTGAAATTCCTTTCAATGCTTAAGCAACTATCTATGAACATACCATTGGGCCAGCGTTAGAGCGAGATGCGGGATATGCAAAGTTTATGAGACCTGGTGACTAAGAAGAGATCGCGAGCTATGATCCTTTTATTAATATACATCACTATAGTTCCATAGCTACAGGGTCAATCTTTGAGAAAAAGGAAGACACGGGTTCCTTCACTGCCATGTACAGTGGCAATGTCCCGAGTTTGCAAAGGCACTGTGATCTGGGAGCTTATATTAATTTGATGCCCTTACAGCGTGTTGATGGCCAAGCCAGATCAGTTAAGAAGTCGGTGGGCATCCTAGTTGATATGCATGTCAAGGTAGAAAAATTTATATTCCTGGAAGACTTCATGATTTTGGATTGCGAGGTTGATTATGAAGTCCCCCTTAATTTTGGGCGACCACTCCTTACGGAAGAGGGCTATAGTAGATGTGGAAGGCTGAGGTACGCGTGTTTAGATTAAGCAGAAAGTCTTTAAACATCTACGGGACAATGCTAACCAAAGGAATTTAGTGTAATCTCGGCACTGACGGATGAGTATGAATCACTTGACAAATTACGAGTAGTCAAAGAGATTCACATTGTCTTGTGATGTTAAATCGAGCCTTTGCATGGGAGGCTATCCATGGAAGGTGAAGGCAGTAGCCCTACGTATTCATGTTCTCTTCCATATGTTCTTATATTTTACGCCCAGGAGAAAGAAGCACTTTTCAAAAGGGAAGGAATTGTACTTGTGAGGGGGTATGCTTGTGCTTTTGGGAATTTTGATTCCTACGAGGTTTCTTGTTGTGTTTCTTTTCCCTCGGGCATGTTTGTCCTAGCATAACCGACATGTGTAGCATTTTTATTTTTAGTTTGTGATTTTGTTTAATTGAAAGTAACTTGGGAGTACTTAGCCAATAAAAATGCACTGGTATATTTTTGAAAAACAATTGACCGCATTTATTTTGATGCATTATTTATGTATTTGTGACAACATGCGTGATTTCTTTGGATCTTTTGATGTCATTTAGTTTATTAATATGATTAGTCTTCTTAATCCATGTGTAAACCCGGACAAAATAAGATGAAAATAGTTCATGTACCATGTGTAAGTGAGGTATAATATTGATTCAGTGGTGTTGAAGATCTAAAACTTGCCTGGTTGGTCTTTGCATAGGCTAAGGATTTTTGGTTAGGATATGATCATAGACCATTTTTATTTAGCTCACTTATAGCCTATAGTACCCTACCAAAAGTTGCATGAATCCAGTTGTTCCCAAGTTTGAGCCTTAATAGACCATGTTTCTTGATTAGTCAATTAATCGTACCCATTTGTTTACAATGAACTTTGTTTTGGTCTTGGTCCTTCCTTGGATATTGTGAACCTCAACATAAGCAATCTTTAAAGTTGAGGGTGGCTAGAGTAGGAGTAAGTAAATGGTGGGGAATAGAAGAAAAGGAAAAGAAAAGAGAAAGAAATGGTGAAAAATGATGTGTAGTGAGATGAAAGAAAAGAGATGAAAATACGGAGAATCTTGAAAAAGAAAACTCAAAGAAAATAGAAAATGCTAAAAAAGTTGAAAACTCACCGCACCCGTACAAATGTGTATAAAAAGGGGTGAAAAAGGGAAGAAAAAGGAATGAAAGAATAAAAAGGGTGAAATAGGTGAATCTTTGGCCAATGTATGTAGTGCGGAAGGGATATTCACTTATAAAATCTTCCATCTTTATATTATCCATCCCTAAAGACTACATTACAAACACCAAGTCTTATAGTGATCCTAAATCGACCATTTGATAAACTAAAGTAGAAGATAGGGGCAAGTCTATATTTCCCGGCACATAATACTTATAACTTCTTTGTGAGAGTGAGTGCCTTACTTGTTTAGTCCCATGCTATGCTTGACATTTCATATACGAGTGGGGACTTCATTTGTGTGAGGGTACATGGATTATGTTTGCTTTTACCATTGGTGTATGTGAAAAACATTGGTGACGACTTGATTGCTGTTATTAGCTAGGCTTGACATGTCTTAATCCCACCCATTTATGATGTTTTGAGGTTTCTTGAAATGCATTAGATGATGTTGTTCGAGGAGAAAGGTCGGTAGAGTTGTATAGGAAGTGCAAGTTTTGTTTGAGTATTTTTACGTAGTATTTTAAGTCTATTTTCTAGTTGACGGTCGTGTTTAGTTTTCTTTTCTTTGCACGGGGACATGCAAAAGTCTTAAGTTGAGGGTGTAGATGTGCGGTGGATTTACGGCACTTTCGATGCTCAAATATAAGAAAATAAGCGTGGACTTAGGTGTATTTATGTGAATATAAGGCACTTTTCCTTTGGTTACACGATAAATTGGTGTTGGAGCTAAAAATACAAAAGATGGCACGAAGTGTTAAATAGGCTCAAATTGTAGTCTTGATCACAGTCGTAGGGAAGGTCCTACGAAAATTCAGTACTAGTGTATGAAAAGTTATAGAAGGCTAATGTTGAAGGGTCACATTATCACAGTCTCGGTACGAGGTCATACCATGCTTATACGAGTCGTAGTGATGAAGTAAGTGAAAGATTCGGGAAGATTTGCATAGAGTTGACTCTACGAGGAAGTACGAGCGGAGTGGAATAAAGAGTCGTCCCATACCATGGCGGTCGTGATGGAGTTCAAAAATATTTGAGTCTCGGCGTCAATACGCTTGGGAGCTTAGTACAGATTGTAAGATGGAGGTTCTAGTCTTACCGAGGATCCAACACTTAGCCAAAATCCATCTAGTCATGCAATGTTTGAAAAGGATGCTACGAGCCGTAGGATCGTGCTACGGGTGTAGGTTGACTCGTGACGTAGGCGGAACCAAATGGCAAATTCACCCTTTTAGACTAGGAAAAGGATTTAAACTATGCTTGTATTCATCGTTTTATGTTTTATTTTCAGTAGATTTTATAAAAGAGTAAAATTTGAGCATATTTCAATCAAAGAGATTTTTATATGAGAGAAAGAGAGAATTGAGTTTATTGGACTCGTGATCAACATTTTCTTGAATTATTCTTGCTATTTGTTCTTGAATTTTTCTTGGTTAATTAAATAAAGTGTTGTTCTCATTATACTTATAAGTATTGATTTATGTTCTTAATCATGAATGCAATTCAGAACCTTACAACTATGAGAGGCTATAACCTCCATAGCTAGGGTTTTAAAAACCATGGTGGATTAACAAGCTACGGTTGAACAAAGTGATTCTAAAACCAATAAAAAAAACTTATGTTTTGTGTTCTCTTCATGATTAAACATTTCTTAACGGTGCGTAACGTTAGGACATGTCCAAATTCTTTACTTGCTTTTGTCTAAGAGATAGAGATTAGGAAAAGAGAATTACAACGGAGCCTTGATCTTGATCATCATTGTATTAACTTGAGTTGTGAGTACCGCACGATAGTCAAATGCGGAACTTAGTGATAACGGATAGTTTGAAATCGCTCGACGAGACTTGGTGGTAATTGTTATGGTCATTCAATAGATTTGTCGGTCGTTTGAATGAACTTAAGTTATCGAGTTCTATAAGTAAGTATTGGTGATGGGCTGCAGTGTATACCCAAGCGGTTATATGAACCCATGGGGAATACAAACCCTAGTTATCCTTTAATATTGATTCAAAACCATATTTTTTATAATTGTTTTTATTATTGATTTTCTTTAGAACCACACTCAATTTTGAAGTAACTACCTCATAAGTTCACTTATGGTACGTAATCTAGCTCTTCCATATTCCTTTGTGGGATCGACCCGACCTCTAGTTGGTTCTTTATTGACAATGTCCTTCCTTACTTGATAGAGGTATGGTTTGAGCATTGTCAATAATCCGCCACTTGCCAACACATCTCGGCTGTCAGTGCAGGCTAAAATGTCGGGGACTAAGTTTCCCCCTCTTTTTGAACCTCCCCACTCCTTTCATAGGGAGACACGCTTTGGAAATACCAAATCATTAACTTCAAACTCAAGTTCTCTTCTTCTCCATCGGCATAGAACTTTTGTGACTACGAGCTATCCACATCCTATCAGTATCAAGCCGAACCTTGTACATGGCCTCGCTGAATCGAATCTGGTCCTGTCGTTCACCTTGCAGACCTCAAACCAACCAATGGTAGATCTACATCTCGCCCATAGAGAGCCTCGAATGGAGCCATCTGAATCTTTTGGAATGGTAGTTGTTAGTGTATGCAAACTCGATAGAGGCAAATGATCATCGACTACCTTTGAAGTAAATCACGCATGCTCACAAGCATGTCCTCGGGAAATCGGGTATGCACGGCGCTTGACCATCTGTTTGCGGGTGGAATGTTGTGTTGAGCTAAACTTTGAGTACCAAAGTCCTTTTTTGAAATGACCTCCAAGGCGAGAGGTAAATTGTGTTCCTCTGTCTAATATGATGAACAAAGGCAACTCCCGTACAGCAGAACTAGCTCTGGGATGTGTATAGTCCACAGCATAATCCTCTGTGAATCGTGGTTTTGGCCAGGTAGAAAATGGCGGCCTTGGTCAACTGTCTACCATAACCCAAATGCAGTCACATGGCAGTAGGTACGAGGTAAGCTTTATAATGAAGTCCATATTAATTTCTTGCCCGGTTCAAGTAGGGATGCGTATTTTGAAGCACACCTCTAGGTCTCACGATGCTCGACCTTCACTTGTTGATAGTTTTGGCACTTAGCTACGAATTACGCGATGTCCTTCTTCATGCCATTCCACCAATAGATATCCTGTAAGTCACGATACATCTTGGTGGAACCTAGATGGATAGAATACCTAGTTCCATGAGCCTCGTGCAACATCCAGAGTTCCTGAATCATCAACATCCCGAACACCATGGCGACCCTAGCACGAAGCACACCATCTCCCCCTTTGAAAAAAAAGACCTTCTATCCTTCGATTTTGAACGCCGCCTCCCTTAACTTTACCAAAATGGATTCCTCATCTTGTCTATCTTTCACATCGATTACTAAAGATGATTCGGATCCATTACAGCAATAACACCACCATTAGTCGAGTAAACTAACCTAACTCCCAACCTTGCGAGTCGATGCATCCTTCACCGGCTCCTTCTTCCACTCACTCATAAGAGACACACTCCTCATAAAGTCTACTAAGTGCATACGCTACTACATTGGCCTTACCTGAATGGTAAAAGCTTTTCATGTCGTAGTCCTTGAGTAGCTCGGCCACTTTCACTCTGCTTAGAAGATTGAGATCCTTCTATGTAAACATATATTACGAACTCTTATAGTCCTAAACACATCCACGTGGACCCTGTACAAATAATGTCGCAATATCTTCCAAGTGAATACCGAGGCCAACTCAAGATCATGGGTCGGAGAATTCTTCTCATGAACTTTTAGTACACAATACCGGGGCATGCACTATAACTTTTCCATGCTGCATCTACACACTCAAGTTCGATCCTTGAAGCATACAATACACCATGAACCCATCGGTACCCTCCATTAGAGTTAGCTACCGGTGCTAAAGTAAGTCAAATCTTCAAGTATTGAAAGCTCTTCTCACAAGCCTCGACCATTGGAATTTCACACTTATTTTGTGTGAATTTGGTAAGGTGTTATGTCGTCTAGAAACCTTTCACAAATCTTTGATAGTAGCGAGCTAAACCCCAGCTCCAAATATCCAAACAATTCCTTTGGTCTAGGCTAATTTTTCACGCTTCTATTTTTTCGAGTCCACTTTTATGACTTTGCTTGATACCGCATGGCTCAGCATGCCAAAGTTAGCCAAACCTCACTTTTTGAATTTGGCATATAATTGGCGTTCCTTGAGAGTCTGCGGCACTACTCTCAAATGAGCGGCATGCTCCTCCTTGCTCCAAGTGTATATCGATGGATGTCATCAATAAACACAATCATGAACATATACAAAAAAGTATGTCTTGAAAACCATTTGTTCATCAAGTCCGTAAAGGCACATGAGAATTCGTTAGTCAAAGACATAACTACAAACTCAAAATGGCCAACAGCGTCTGAAGGTTGTCTTCGGGGATATTGCTCTCCCGAGAACTCTAAGCGTGGCACCCCGGTGAGTTCTATCTTTGAGAAACACTGGCACCACGAAGTTGTTAATAAATCATCAATCTGGGTAGAGATGCTGTTCTTGATAGTGACTTTGTTCGGTGCGATAGTCAATACACATACAAAGAGAATCATCCTTAACCGGACAAGAGAATAAGGGGCACCCGCCAGGGACTTGCTCGGTCTAACAAACCGCATCTAATAGGTCCTTGATTGTTCTTTCAACTCCTTTGCTTTCGGATGGATCCATTATAGGGAAATAGATATAGGTTGGGTGTCGGAAACAAGGTGATACCAAAATTAATTTCACGCTTGGGAGGGACTCTGTAGTAGATTATTAGGAAAGACCTCACAGGTACTCATGCTACGGAAAGGCTGGATAGACGGGATCTCGGAGCATCGCATCCCTTAACCACACAAATGAATGGTTTCACAAAACCCTTAGGAAATCATCTTCTTGGCCTTAAGGTAGGAAATGAAATGACCTACGAGGCACAAGCTAGACTCTCCCTTCCATTTAGGCTGGATCTCGAAAATCGAACTCTCTGCTCGGGTTCTCGATTAGCGGTATAATATGCAAATAGCCAATCCATTACAAAGGATAACATCAAAATCGGTCATAGCTAACTCTATGGAAATCTGCGAGGTGACTTTGAAGGGTGAGACTAGGCAAACTCGGCCACGGCATTTGATCCCCTCAAATGGATGGACAAGTGGAACGCAGAAAATTAAAACTCTAGAGGATATGTTGAGAGCAATGTGATGGATTTAAAAAGTAGTTGGGATAACAACTTGCCCTTGATCGAGTTTGCTTATAATAAAAACTATCACTCAGCTATCCAAATGTGCCGTTCCGGAGCTCTTTACGAGTGGATGTGTAGATCACCCGCGGATGGTTTTGGGGTTTGTGAGGCGGGTATGATAGGGCCATACTCTGATTCCAAGGAGGCTATGGTGAAGGTTCGGTAGGGATCATTAAAGCGCCGAGAGTCATCGAAGTCATATGCGGATGTGCGAGAGAGAGATTTGGAGTTTGAGGTTGATTGGGTATTTCTTAAGATATCTCCTATGAAAGGAGTCATGTGGTTTGGAAAGAAAGGAAAACTCGGTTCAGCTATATTGGTCCCTAAAGGGTTACGAGATGAGTTGGTAAGCTAGCGTATGAGTTCGACTTGCCATCGAGTTATCTTAAGTTCATCCTAGTCTTTCATGTATCGCTCTTGAAAAAGTGCTTGGGTGATCCGGCTTTAGTAGTCTAGGTGGAAAGTGTTGATATGGGAGATAGCCTCAATTGCGAGAAATTCTTGTCGCAATCTTGGATCGTCGGAGTTTGGAGGCAGGACCAAAAAAGTAGCTTTGGTGAAGGTGTTGTGGAGAAACCGGCATGTTGAGGGAGCTATATAGGAAAGCAGAAATGGTATGATGGCTAAATACCCCCACGCATTCGTATCGGCTAAGTTTTAGTTTGGTATCGGTTTTGCCTAATTATCAAATCCATTTTCATGTTCGGTTCATGTGCACAAGTTTGAATTATCTTATGATAAATGTCGTGGCCTTTGAATTGGTTGATTGTGTATCTCTATTCGAGAGTAGTCATTCGTTAGTTTTGATTTTGATAATCACTTTATTTCGTATGATGATTGCATGTTTACGCATTTGTGTGTTTCTAACATTCAAGACGAATGTTCCCAAGGGGAGATATTACCCCAAAAGCTCAAAGATCGGGCCCAGGAGTTAAAATGGATAAAATTGTGAAATTATGTTGTAGGACCTGAGATGTTCGTTAGACTGACTCGTGAGAGGGCTCATAGAGTCGTTAAGTGGCTCACAAGAGCACAGGGAAAAAGGGCGAGTTTCCCTGAGTGGCGTGATGACTCGTGAGTCGGCCACCAGTCGTCATGTCAATCATGGAGTGGTGTGGGAAGTTAAGTAGAGGTGACCACTTGTACTTAACGGACTGACCCCACGACTCATGGTTTGTCTCAGCGACTCGTGGTGAGTCGCGAGCAAAGCAGGGGATGATTTTCATTGATGTAAGCGTGTACTAGATGGAAGGTGGCCATATGTCGTGGCCATGGGGGCAGTCATTAAGTCATGCATTACGAGCCCAATGGGCAGGTCATCCGGTATACTTGAGCAACCTTAACGGATGGGTGGCCACACACAGTGGCAGTGAATCCGAGGTCACTGTTAAGGGTCACTGTCCTTAACTTATAAGTTTTCATAATTTCTAAGTTCCTAAGACCTATACTACATCGTTTAAGGCTCATTTTAGTGGGTTTTAAAGCGAGGTAAAACTATCTCTGCCATTATTCTCCACGCGTGCAAGTTTGAAGGTTTGAAGAGAGGAGATTCCAGGCAAAATCTCAAGGTTTCCATGAATCTAAACTTGGGCTATTGGAGGGTGTTAGAATTCACCATTCTGGTATGTAAGGCTATGAGTGGGTGTTCTTTTCCACACATGCCCAATCCCTATCAAATGTGATAAATTAAATGTGATAAATTATCTATGATCAAGTATGGGGTTTTGCCCAATTGCATGATTCTTCAATCTCTACACATGGGTATGATTAGATTATATTTATATTGATAATTTATGAAGCTTGGGCAGATTCTAAGTTGATTTCCCTTATAAACATTGTTTTCTAAAATTTGAATCTAAAACACTCATGGGTGAAGAATTCATAAAAGAGGTAGTTTATGGTAAATGTGTGATGATAATGAAGTTGATGATGAAAAGAAGGTTTCTAAAACTACCCATGATTTTGATGTTGTTTTCTAAATGAATAGATTGGATTCCAGAATGATAGAGCTTTGGGTGATGCCCACATGTTGATTAAAGCGATGATTTTCCCGACATAAGCTCACCGCATTGTTTAAAGTGAAATTTCTCAATATTTTTATTATAAATTCTTGCTTGTGTTATGTTGAGTAAATATTTCTACATGTAGCTTACCACATGATTTGGAGTAGATTCCCCCACCTATGATTGAGCTTGTGGTATGTTTTGAAATAAAGCTTCTCATATGCATGAATTTATAATTGAGATGTATGGCATTATCGAGCTTTGTCAAAGTACAATGTTGAGCTTCATTTTCATATGATGTCGAGTCTATGCATGATTTCATTAATGAGCTTTGTAAATAGACATTGTTGAGCTTCCTTTTATACGATGTTGAGCCATTCATGATTTCATGTTGATCTTCGTCAATAGACGAAGTTGAGTTTCGTTATATACGATGTAGAGCATTGCATTTTTTGGGAGAAGAGTCTAGCACCGAGCGGGTTAAGGGTCGATTACCCTATGCCCCAAAACTACACGCCAACGTAGGTTGATATTATTATATTATCGGGACCTCCCTTGTGAGCTATCCCCGGCCTGATTGGCCCTTCATCTTGATATCAATATCATGGTATCATCCATCACCCTGTAAAGGTTATGGATGGCTCTACCCACTTGAGTGTGATAGTTCAGACCACGTAAGCTCTATCGTGATATGTTGGTTAAGTGACGAGTCTCCCACTATCTATATCATTCAGATTTGCATATTCATTACTCATTATGATTACTTATGCATGCATTCTTATAAAGCAAGGTTTGACTCATTGTTCAGCTTTTGATATAAATGTTATGGTTTAGCTTTGAGTCATTTGAGTCAATCATGATGTTCTAAAGCTATGCATGGTCATGTTATGATAAGAGTACGATTTCAAAATGAATGCATGTAGCCTTCTACTTTGACTTACAAGTTTATGATATATTATGAAATGCTTTAAATGATTTACTTTGTTAGAGAGGTTTTACTTACCTTGCATACTCGGTACATTCCACGTATTGACCATATACTTTCTATGATGCATCGTTTCATGTTGCAGGACCCAGTTCTCAGGTTCAGCCCCGTTCATAGTTTGGTGAGTCCTCATCTTTCGAGGACTAGACCTTCAGTTGTTTCGGATGTCCTTTCAGTTTCAGTATTATAGAGCTAGTTGGGGGTGTTGTGCCGTCAGCTTGTCTAGATTAGACGCTTATCATTCTTAGATATGTATTCAACTTCAAATTTTTATTTTGTTGTTATATTAAGTTGACTTCCGTTGAGTTAATAATTATGTTTTCTTCATGTTTATTGATCAAGTTAGTTGAATGTTTATTCCATGGGTCAACTTAAGGTCTCTCGGGGTCCCTTGTCGCACATCTACGATCCGGGCCTCCATTCGGGTCATGACAGAACATTTACCCCTCATTGAATTTGCATATAATAACAGTTATCACTTTGTGATTCAGATGGCACCTTATGAGGCATTATATGGGATAAATTGCAGGTCCCCCATCAGATGATTTGAGGTAGGAGAGGCAGAGTTAGTCAGACCAGATATGATCCATTAGTCAGAAGAGAAAGTAAAACTTATCAAAGAGTGATTACTGACAGCCTAGAGTCATCAGAAGTCCTACTCCGATGTGCGACATAGAGACTTGGAGTTTAATGTAGATGATTGGGTATTCCTTAAAATGTCATCGATGAAGGCGTGATGAGATTTGGCAAGAAAGGCAAGCTTAGACCGAGGTTCATTGGGCCGTATCGAATCATCCAAAGGATATGTTGAGTGGCATATGAATTAGAATTGCCTTCAGAGTTAGAGTCTGTTCACTCGATATTTCACGTGTCCTTGTTGCGAAAGTGTATAGGGGACCCATCCCGAGTTGTGCCAGTTAAGGACGTTCAAGTTACTGAGGAGTTATCTTATGAAGAAATCCCAGTTGTAATATTAGATAGACATGTTCGTAGACTGAGAACTAAAGATGTTGCCTCTGTTAAAGTAACGTGGAGGAACAGAAACAAAGAAGAAAAAAACTTGGGAAGCCAAGGACGACATGAGATCTAGATATCGTCACCTGTTCTAAGATTGATTCAGTTTATACAGTTAAGGTGATATTGTTATTCAGTTGTTAGTTTACTACTTATGTTATCAGTCCTGCCTAGTTAGCTACCTTTCTGTGGTGAAATAACTGCTTAGAGCATCCTGTGAGACGCCCATATTGGACTTTTCTGATTTTCGGGTTTCCGGATAGTCTATATTACAGAGGAAACTTTGCCGAATTTTTTCTAAATGTTAATAAGAAGAGTTAACTCCTTTAAGGCTCAAAAATGACATTTGAGGATGAATGTTCCTAAGGGGAGGAGGATGTTACAGCCCGCAAATCCCCATAGTACGATTGTCGTGTGCGCATGTACATTGAGAATTTTAACATATGAAACACAAGGGAGAAGGATCGGGAGGGGAACACACGAGTGCCTCGTAAAGTTGATGGGACGACCAAAGACAGGGGGCCGGTGCATTGGGTGCCGGGTCGGGCAGCCTTCCCTGGCACAGGCAGTGGCGCATCGCGCCCATAAGGTAGCTTGATGGGGAGCGCACCGCACACCCCCCGACCACCGCCCAATCATATATATCCTCCCTTAGTTCAACTTTTGATCATTTATAATATATTCCCATGGTTAAAACAGAGAGAACCTGCAACTTCCACTACATTTTTGTTCGATTACGCTACCAAACACCGTCCAAATGTAAATTAACCTCGGGTAATGAGTTCTAAGCCTAGGGGAAACATTAATACGGAGTTATTTATCGAAAATTCACTCAGCACATCGGGACTCCGTTGAGTAGAATTTGTTAGAATTACTCCAAATTGAATCCTAAATGGCCATAGGCCTTAGGTTAGTATTTCTCCCTTCTGAACTCTAGAGAAATTGCAGGTTTTCGCCGAATTATTCAGAGTTCAATTGCAGCTACTATTATTATCAAAAGTTATTTTTTATACCAAGTTTATATTAAAGTTAGCCCTATTCTCTCAGTATCAGGGTTGCAGTGGGATAGAACCACCGGTTATAAGTCGAAACTCGCCAGTCCAATAAGAGTCGACACTTGAGGTATGCAAGGCTGTCCTTTTCGTATGTTCTTCATAAATTTAGTTCAACTTGTGTAACTAAAGTATTTCGAAGTAACCTTATTGTGGTCAGCTATTATGAATAGAATTGAGATGACACTAATGATATAGCAACCCTCTTAAGAATTAACCCTAGCTAAATTGGTTTTATTTATGACGATTGGGTTGTTAGACGGCGAGGGCCATATTGAGTCCTATCTTGTTGAGGCCACGAGGGCCATATTGAGTTCTATCATGTTGAACCTGTGAGAGTTATATTGAGTTCTATCATGTTGAGGCTGCGAGGGCAATAGTGAGTTCTATTAGATTGAATCCTTGAGGGCCGTATCTAGCTACAACAAGTATATTATGACCCACTATCGAGCCAAGACTGGGGGTCCAGTTGTATAGCCTAGACAGTCTAGAAACAGACACAACTATAGGAGCCTATCAGGCTCAGGTTCAGTTTCACAAGACAAGTATTCCAGAGTTACAGTATGCGTACAACCATTAGTTGTCAAATAGCAGGAGTGGATATTGTTTGTACTTGCAGCGATTATGGATGTTTGTACCTTCAAGACTCATAGGGGCCCAGTTAGGTTCTTGTTTGTATATATATACACCTATTAGTTAGATACTTCAGATTGTAAGGTTACTCGGGTTAAATTCTTATTCTCTTTCTTGATTACTTCAGTTTTACCAGCTTTCAGTCAGTTATTATCCTACTGCCTTACATCTTCGGTACATATTGTACTGACGCCTATCTTTGGGGCGCTGCATTACTTGCATCCAGGTGCGGATAGATGTGGTTCGGGATGTTCTAAGCCTTCAGCTAAATTCAGCAGTTCATTCAGCTCCTTCCCTCCGGAGTTGAAAGTTAGTAGAGGTTTGTTCTTTTGTTGTACATCCTATGGGTGGGTCGGGTCCTTGTCTCTATTATTATTTGATTCTTAGAGGCTTGCAGGCTACAGATTTCCAGCAGTTAGCTTTTGTCGTTGGCCCTGTGGGGCCTAAGTATGTTTTATTTCATGTGTTGGCTGTTTGGGCCTTGTTTAGCTGTTAGTTAGCAGCCTCATCAGTTATAGCGTACTTAAGTCGCCTAATTTCATTTCAGTTATAACTAGACAACATGATGGTCTTGTCGGCCCGTATAGGATCCCTGTTATTGTATTGTTGGTGGTTAGCTGTCTTCTTTTACAGGTGGCCTAGTCGGCCAGAGGTTGTACTTACAGCTAAGATATAGCTCGTTGTTTTCTCAAACTAAGTTGCAGGCGTGCACCAGTAGTGCACAAGGCTAGCCAGGTTAGTCTATACCCCGTGTGGCACCAGGTGCCAGTCATGCCTCACAAGGGGGGGCATGACATGATAACATATATATAAATTNATATATAAATTAATTACTGAATTGTACCAATAACTCAAAATGGTGTCCTAAGTTTAAGTCTGGACTACTTATCTAAAAGTTTCCTGAGAGCCGAAAGGACCTGATAACTGAGAGTACTGAACATACTGTTAAATAATAATATTTGTTTATGATAATATTACTATTACTAAGCATAGTTAAAAGGATATAAATACTAGAAAGAATAAATGCATAATTCCACGAGACAAATCAATGTAAATTCAATATCATGTGAAACATACTATAGAACTGAAAATGCTAACATAATTATATGATATTACTAATCATCAGAGGGTGACATCATAGAAAATTAGGGAATTTCAGCAGTTAGAAGAAAACCCTGAGCCATCATTTCTAGGTAGATTGAAAACTAGGATTCCCCTCATTAATTTTTTGGGCACAAGAGTGGAAGGAAAGCCCTTGCTAAATCCTCATATACCGATAGAAGAATTCGTAGAGAAAACACTTGAAATCCTAAGAAGAAAGTTGAAGCCTTAGTTCTTGCTTGAAATGCTTGTCTGAGTTATTTTGGTGAAGTTCTGAGAGTGTGAGGAGTGAATGAGAATAGCGAGTCGACTAGTTCCCTAAATTCCCCTCTAAAATATATCCCAATACAATGTAATTTTGGATTTAAAATAGTGGGAAGTTATGAAAATACCTTGGAGAAATATCTAAAAAACTGTCGTCCAGATCCAACGGGTCTCATAATGAGTCGTTGGTTGTGACATTGACTCATTGGGACCAGTCACTGGTCTTCAGTCTAAATATCCAATTTCTGGACTTTAACCAATGGTTGGAAAGGACGACCAATTAGAGGACATGACTAGTCATCAAATCCAGTCATAATAAATAAAATAATTCTGATCAATTCTTAACCTTTACTAATTGACAGACAGAATGACCTGTTATGATACAATCGGTTGTTCTTTCCACTCGTGGTCAATGGAGTGATCTTGAACACTTTCAAAATTCCATCTAATGACTAAATAGGACGAGTCATTACATCTACCAACGACACGTCGTAGGGCTCATTGGTTTTGGGAAATATTCTGGAAGCTTTCTTATTCTCCACCAATGACTAGGTATGACGACTCGTTCCTAGAACCCACGACTTGTGACTTCACTCATGGTTAGAACAGTCACAGCTGCACCGTTTCTAAAACTCCTCCAATGACTCCTCCTAACGGCTTGTTATAAGGACAAATTAGTCGTTCTATAACTCATTAATTCTAGGGGAAAATTGCAGAAGCTAACAACGACTCTTCTAGAGGGTCATTGGTTCTGACAATGACTCATTTGATGAGTCATTCTGAGATAAAATTTTCTGGTTCCCTACTGATTTTCATTCAAAGTCTGGAGTTTCGTCTTGGGAGCTTTTTGGGTGTTATAGAAACCTATTTTATGCTTGCTTTTAACCCTCTTAGTTCCCTCTTCAAAATTCAACCAAGAGTCAATAGATAATATTCGCAGGTGATCAGCCTAACGAATAATCATTTAAAACAAGTTAGCATAAACAATCTTGAATGAAGAATAAAAAGTCTAGCATAAAAGAGTATTCAAGCTACAACCATTAGCTTGGCAAAAAACCTAGAACAAGATTTTAGCCACTTATGTTCAAGAGTACTAAAGAAATCATCGTTCGGATCAAAAGCATAAAGTAAAGAAGAAAACCTAGAAGAATAATGAACTTCTATCTCTTTCACCGAAGAACTGCGTACAAACTTAGATCTTTCTTATCGAAGACTTCTAACCAAATGCCCTAGATGATATATTTAAAAGAAAGGTATGCAATGACTCTTTTTCCCTTGAAAATTTTAGGTTTCACACTTGAAAATCCGCCCCGGACATGCCCTGGCACATCGCGCCTCCGAACTCGCCAGACTGTGGCTTTTATTTCCTCTGAAATTTAGCCTTTGGCATGCCACACCAGCTATTTAACCAAGGTGTTAGTCAAATTCTACACATTTGGGACCTGGAACGCCGCACCTCTCACTACACTAGAGTACTAGAAAATTTCCCAAGTCCCAAATAGCTCTGGCACGCCGCGCCACTCATCTCACCAAGGTGTTGATCAAAATTATAACACCCCAAAAGTTCCTAAGACGGGATTCGATATTGGAAACATGATCGATAGCAAAAGTTTGAAAAATGCCTCAGAACGACTCATTGTATGAGTCGTGGGAAGGATTAACAGGTCATTGGTTTTTGTTGTGGTAAATTTCTGATTGGCAGGTCAAGGACCAATGAGTCAAGTTAGGACCCGTTGGTTGATGTAACGGGTCATAGTATAGAGACATTGTTGTTTCTAGAGTGTCAAGGTTGGATGATACGAGTCATGGTTTGTACTCATGAGAAGAAGCTGAGGAATTGGAAGCAGTGGCAAAGGATGGGTCCAACGACCCTTCGTCACAAGGTATTATCCGTTAGTTGGGTCTGTTGGGAGGATTCAGAAACGATGCATGAGATTAGTGGTGACAACGAGAGGAAGTGACGATTTATTGTTTTGAGTTACAACCCATCCTATCTGGCCGTCATTTGAAGATTAGAGAATGGGAAAGTAAGGCAGGTATGGAAATGAGAGGAAACCACAGGCCATTGTTTCGAGGTATGACCCGTGGTATGGCTCATGGCATCTGGCAATTCCTTTTTCCTACAAAATCGTTAAGGGTATTTTTAAAAATCCTAAGATCCTAAGTCCTAAACTACATCATTTAAAGCCCTGAAAGTAGTGTTTTAAGAGGGTTTAGCCTATACAAGTCTTTAGACTTTCCCATGCATGCAAAGCTTTGAATTCTCTTGGAAGATCAATTTAGAAATTTTCTCAGCTCTTCCCCAATTTTCTTGGGATTTCAAGGATAAGTTGAGGATCAGTTTACCAAGGTACGTAGGGCTATGAAAGAGAGTTTTCTTTCACTCTCATGCCCAAATTTCTCTTCAATTTCATAAATTCAAGTTCTAATTCAAGTATATGATCTTATAGGGTGTAAACCCAATTTTTATGAAATTCTTTATGATATGTCTATGGGTCAATTTCCCTCATGTTTCAAAGTATGTTTTAAGATTTATGGGCTACACAAATTGATTATAAAATTCATTATTTCAAGTTATTAGAAATTATGCCTTATTATGTCAGTTTTATGAAAACCGAGTTTATGGTTCATGATTTCAAGTATGATGAGCTATCTAACATGTCTGAATGTTTATAAATTACCCATGTATGAATTCATAATTTTAAATTATGAAGTTTATTTCAAGTATGCATGATTTTATGATTTGAAAAAGCCCATACAAGTTAAGTATGTTTTCATGATTCCACTCAGTTTTATAAGATCAGCTTACCTTATGGTTTGGAGTCTATACTGCTAATTCAGCATATGGTATGTTTGGAGCTAGGACTCCCCATGTTCATATTTCAGACTATGCATGTAATTATGATTTAATCTTCATTGAAAAACCATGGGAGCACTATGCATTTTGTTCGGTGTTGTGGTGACTACACGCAAGTGCACGTGGTCGAACAAGTAGTAAAGTAGCTTAACTAAAGCCAAGTATCGATCCCATAGGGACTGAACTACGGTACTAATTAACTTAAGTGTTAGTGAACTCTATCTTTATGAATGCAGACAACCAAATAAATAATATTTTGAGAGTTAAGTTTACTAAGTAATAAAAATCTAAGTTAGGATTATAATTTGAG
>JACEIK010008670.1:48748-60414 GCA_018107945.1 Datura stramonium | reverse complement strand
TTGAAGGAGCTACATGGGAAGCCAAAGCGGAAATGATGGCTAAATACCCACACTTATTCCCTACTGGCTCAATGTCAGCTTGAGGTATCAGTTTTGACCTAAAACTCTATTTAGTTTCATGTTCATTTCATGCACATAAGTTTGTTTTATGTACATGGGTGTGTGGGTGATTTGCGAATTCAGTTAAGCTATATATTTTGAATCGGAGGTAGTCATCCTGTCAGTTTCGGTTTAAATAATCAGTATTTGAATATGATAATTGCATGTTTTTGTTTTATGCTTGTTTCCAACATTCTAGGATGAATGTTCCAAAGGGGAAGATATTGTTATACCCCAAAAACCCAAAGATCAACCCCGTGAGTTGAAGCGGAGGAAAATTAAAAATTTGTCACCAGGCACAGGACGAGTCGTGATGTGACTCATGGGGAGACTTGTCAAGATAGTCCATGAGTCGTGATGCGACTCATGGGAAATCCCATATGTTCAGTGAAGAAGACTGGAGATTTAAGTCATCACGGGCCTGACCACGAGTCGTGGTCAGTCCTCACGACTCGTGGGGTCAGCCGTGGTCAAGGGGAAATAAGTAAAGGAAATTGGGTAGGTAGTGCACTCAACGACTAGTGACCACGAGTCATGGTCACCCCTAACGAGTCGTTATGTTAACCGTTACGAGCCCAGGAGATCATACAAGGCATTGTACTTGACGAGCATGGTGACGAGTCGTTTGCCCCAGTGACGAGTCGTCAGGTTGTCTATTAGGACCACCTGGCAGTAATTTCCTGCGAATTTAGTAAGGTCCTTTTCGTAATTTCTAAGTTTCTAAAGCCTAAATTATGTCGTTTAAGGCTCGTTTTAGTGGGATTTTGGGAGGGGAAAACCTATTCTAAGTTATTTCCTTCCATGCATGCAAACTTGAGAGGTTGAAGAAGTGATCTAGAGCAAGTCTTCAAGGTCTTCATTCAAATTCTTCTTGGGTAATTAGAGAAGTGGTAGAATTAATCCTTTCCAGGTATGTAAGGTTACGAATGGGTGCTTCCTTTTATACCTATACCAAATCTCTACGATTTCATGAAAATCTATAAAAAAAAATCTAGTTGGGTTTTGAAATCGAATTTTATGAAAATCTAATGATTTGATAATGGGCTCTTGTGATTTTCGAATCTCATCATGTTTTATGGATTTTGATCAGGTTTTACAATTTAATTTACTTATAAAACTATAGATTTGATTCCTATTAAATTAAGCCTAGTTATGTGTGATCCATGATAAGTCGATTTATGATCTACTCTTCAAGTGGTTTTTATTTACCAGCCAACATGATTTATGATTTAAAATATTAAATTTTTCAATAACCCATCATGATTTGATGATTTTCAAGTTATATGTATGATTTAGGAGTATGCATAAAACCTACGATGCATGAATTATGTTTTGACCGACTCACGGGCTTTATGTCATGGCTAGTTCAGGTATATACAAGTATGTTTATGATTACCATGATTTAACTAGCCTATGGACCCGTGCATGTATTACTATGAGCACTATATATGTTTTGGGAGTAGTATCGAATACCAAGTAGGTTTGGTGCCCAGGTTCTGCCCCCGATCTCATAAACTACGTGCCACCGTAGGTATGTTGGGACCTCTTTTGTGACTGTCCCCAGCCCAAATGGCCCTTTTCATGGTAATATCACACTTTCATGGTTCTACCCTTGGCAAGGTACGAACAGTCTCCCGACTAGGTTTACAAGTCGGACTTCATGTGTGCTCATATGGGGTATGTCAGTTAAGAGAATCTCCTACTATTCCTTATGATTTATGCATTCCTATGATTATGTATATTGGCTCAAATTATGTTCAATATCATTTTCCTCTCATGTATATGATTATGAATGTATTATGAATGCTACGAAAACCTTGAGCCTTAAATTATATCATGTGTATGATATCTATGATATGAGCATAATGTCCTACTCCTATGATGTTTTATGAGCTTTTACATATTTTAAATATTCGTTTTACTTACCTTGCATATTCGGTACATTTCATGTACTCACCGCATACTTTTTATGTTGTATCAATTTATGATACATGACCCGGCTCTCAGGCTCTCCCTCATCCCTAGATCGTCTCAGAGTCTGCCTTCAGCTTATCGGTGAGTCCTCATGTTTCGAGGGCTATTGACAGACACTATGCAATTTATGTTTCAATACTTGTACGAGTTAGTTTGGGGTGTTGTCCCATCAACCCATCGTATGTAGTAGAGGCTTTCAGACAATACGTAATACTCAGCTTGTGTATGTCAGTACTGGTGATTCCGCTTGTTATGATACGTTATGATCTATTTACGTTTCTGTCATGTCATATGTTTAATCTTCCGCTTTTAATGAATGAAGATAGATGTATGCTTATGTTATGGGTCGACTTGGGGCCTATCTGGGTTCCTTGTCCTGTGTTACGATCCGGGTCTACGTCTGGGTCGTGACACGCACCCTACTCAAGTTAGACCAACCTGGTGTCCACAACTCCTAGATGGGAGAGCAAAGCCTCATGACATCTCTTAATAGTATCCTAGAGCGGTTGAAGAGTATGTTTCACAATGGTGGCCATGAAGCTTGGCAAGTCCTCGATCAGTCGAGCCAGCTAATGCTTCTCTCGATCAAGCCTCCTGGCTAAGTTGAGAAAGGAATCTTTTGAGCTCAACGATGGTCTTGATGAGGCAACTGACATAGATATACTGGTGACAGGGATAGTTTGTGTCCCATGGGAAGCTGAATTTGTTGCTGTTGCATCTGTATCAACCATGGGCTATGAGGTAGGATCCTCAAGATGGATACCTTGACCTTCAGTAGTAGGCCTAATTAGCAGTATGAAGCTAGGGTGGTTCACAACGATGATTATGGTGTCACCTCTAATCTTGGTGATATCGGTCACCTAAAGAGCATTAGTGAACATATCCTCCCTAGGCAGGATTGGTACGCCTTCCCTCTGGCACAGTGTTGTCACCAAGCACGGGATTGGGAGGGAGGTAGCAGTATGTATAGCCCTCTCCTTCGGCTTCAAGCATAACATCTAGACTATGTCAATCTTCTCTTTGGCCACGATAGCTGCCACGACTAAATCATGTCCGAATAAAAGTTTATTGTTGTTCTTAGTCGGTTATATCCGGATGCACATCATATTCCACCAAAATTTAGCTGGAAGTTGTAACTCTCTCATGTAGATCTCTGTTGTCCTAAGGGCAGCCTATACAAGAGTACTTCGATCTATAACTCCAGCCATCCATCCTCGAACTCGACGACTCTGAGCTGCTAATGTCATGACCCAAGCGTGGACTCTGAACTGTGACATGGAACCTAGAACCACGAATAGATCCAAGCTAATCCATAGCACACACATAGCATAATTAAGAGCATAACTAAGAATAAATAAAGACATACAACATATCATGAGCGGAAGACTGAATATTATCAAGCGTAAGCATAGACATTAAAGCTGAATAATCTAATACATACCTGTCTGGAAAGTCTCTAGTCATAAGATGAGCTGATGGGACAACACCCTCAACTAACTTGGCTAAGTCTAAAACTGAAAGACATATACATGAAACATAAAGTTGATAAGTGTCCTCGGAAGATGAGGACTCACCTAATCTGGGACTAACTAACTGGATAGAACTCGGGAGTGGTGCTAATGTGGGGCTAAGTCTATCACCCAAACTTATATCATGAGACGATATAGCATAGAGTATGCAGTCAGTACGTGAAATATACTGAGTATATAGAGTAAGTAAAACGTGCCAGTAAAATCTTAAGATAAGATCATGAGTGTTACACCCCGTGAAAGTTAATGAATAGTAGACGTACGCGTGAATTTGAAATAGATAAAGAGAATACGACACGTGGAAAGAAGCCTCGAAAGTTGAGTCGAGCGAGGCTAAGCCGCATAGGGCCAGCGCGATGCGCTAGCCGGCAGGACACTAGCCAGCGCGGCGAGTCAGGCCACTGGTGCTTTGAGAGGCGCGAGGCGCCAGGCCATTGGCGCTTAGAGAGGCGCAAGGCGCCGGGAACCTTGGCGCTTTGAGAGGCGCGGGGCTCCCCCCCCTGGCCACCACCCAAAGTATATATATAGCTCCTTAGTTTAATTGCAATTCATTTGCAAATTTCTTGTTGGCCAGAACTAAAGGAGGACGCAATTTTTTATCAACTTTCACCCGATTACACCACTAAACACTGCCCGAATTAGAATTAACTTCGGGTATTGAAGTTTAAGGCTGCAGGGAGCATTGCTGCGGAGTTATTTTCATGAAATTCGCCTGGCAAATCGTAACCCCGCCAAGCCAAAGTCGTTGAAATTGCTCCAAACTAATTTCTATACGGTCACAGGCTTCAATTAAGCATTTCTTCCTTCTGGACTTGCGAGAATTACGAGTTTTCAACAGTGTTTTGTAAAGTTGAAATATAGTTAATATTTATACATAAAGTTATCATTTTATCAAATTTAGTACTGAAACTAGTCACATTCCCCCAGTAATACGATTGCAGTTGAATATAGACTGAAACTCACCAGTTAATCGATAATCGGTGAACGAGGTATGTTAAGGCAGTTTCCTTTGGCAAGTTAGTTTCTTTAGCATGATAACTCAGTTTGAATCCCAGTAAGAATACCTGAAGCATGACTAATGTGATTAGTTCTTGTTATTAGCTGAAATCCGTATTCCATGCTAGTTTGGGACGGTTTATACCTGTGTAGCCTTCATGACCGACCCCAGGGTTATTAGCTGTGTCGACGCCCGTCAGGGGTGAGATGATGTCGCTCTACGGAGCGGTATGCCGTCTGCGAGGGACGAAGATGGGGTCTCAAGTCCTCATATGCCGTGGTTGGCTTTATACACCCCCGTCGAGCCTGGTGCCCGAGGTGACGATATCAGGAGTCCACCGGACTCAAACACAGCTACAGTTAGGGGCCGAGGGGGCTCAGTTGCAGACCCAGGGGATCGGTAGGACGGCTATAGCTATTAGTTGACCCAGTGCGACCTTGATAGGGGTATGTAGACTGAAGTGTACTCACCAGGGCTTATGGGGGCCCCAAGTGGGTTATTTTGTGCTGGTTGTACCTTCCGGCTTATAGAGGCCAGGTAAGGTTTTTGTTTGCTTTAGTTATTGATAAATTAGATAGTAAGAAGTTCTACTATTCAAGTATGATCTCTATCCCTTCATTTCAGTTATCCTCAGTTTTATCTCTTTATTTCGGTCATTTACAGTTATCGCCTTACATATTCAATAGATATTGTACTGACGCCTTTTCTGTAGTGTTGCATTACTTGCCTGCAGGTACGGATAGACGAGGAGCAGGTCCTTCTTAGCCTCCAACCAAGATTAGCAGAAGAGTCGGCTCCTTTCTTCTGGAGCTTATAAATAGAAGGTTTACTCCTTTTTTATTGTACAGTTTATGGGTAAGGAAGGGCCCTGTCCCGACCATCATATTACTCCAAGAGGCTTTCAGATTATTTCTATTTCCCTGTGGTTAGTTGTTATTGGCCATGTGGGGCCCATATGTGTTTTAGTTTATGTGCTGGCCGTGTGGGGCCTTGTTTAGTTGATAGATTAGCGGCCTTGTCGGCCATAGTTTAGCTTAGCACTGAATTTACTTTATAGTCATAACTAGATATCATGGTGGTCTTGTCGACTCGCATAGGATTCCCTGTTATTGCCTGTTTTTGGTTAGCTATTTTTCTTTACAGGTGGCTATAAGGCCTTGTCGGCCAGAGGTTGTATTTACAGCCGAAATATAGCCCGTTGTTTTCTTTATTTGGTAAGTAAGCCTGCACCGGGAGTGCATAGGCCTAGTTAAGTCATTTCAGATCCTAGTAGGGCACTAGGTGCAAGTCATGCCTCCCGAGGTGGGGCGTGACAAACTTGGTATCAGAGCAGGTCGTATCCCAAGGATTCTGCAAGTCGTGCTAAGTAGAGTCTTGTTTATGGATGTGTTGTGCACCACATTCTATAGGCAGGAGGCTGCGAGGCATGATAGGATGGTTACTCTTTCTTCTTAACCAGTCGTGCTATAGAGTTGTACAGTATAGGGTTGAGTCCCTAAGCTTACCATATTCTTTTATTTACAGAGAAATGGCAGATCCGCGACACACCATGACTGGTAGGAGATTGGATGTTGCAGAAGGGGAAGGCACTAGCAGGGTGCCTCAGTCAAAGTCATCCTGATCTGAGGGCAACAGGGAGACCTTATCTCGGTCTCCCCAACACTCTCCACCACGTCAGGAGCCACTCGAAGCGGAAAATGTGATGGCACCGCCTTTAGTAGTCTCTATACCGGTACCATCGAATCAGGAGGTTAGGAGTGTTGTTTTTATGCTAGCTCAGATGATGGTTGCACAGCATCAGCCAGTGGCGCCTGTGGTCGCAGAGTCCTCAGGAGGACCTAGTAGTTCGAGGGTCTAAGAGTTTCTCGCACTGAGTCCCCCGCAGTTCACAGGGACGAATCTGGCGGAGGACCCTCAGGATTTCTTGGATCAGATGCAATAGATTTTCAAGGTGATGCATGCCACACCTGAAGAGTCGGTTGAGTTAGCAGCATTTCGGCTACGGGACATTGCAGTACTGTGGTACGAGAGTTGGGAGAGGTGCTTCCCCTCCGACTTGGCCCAGCTTTTCAGAGGCTTTTCTGGATCACTACTTGCCACGAGAGATTCGACAGGCTCGGGTTGATCAGTTTCTCCATTTAGAACAGGGGTCGATGAGTGTCCAGAAATACGCTATGAGGTTCGACTCCTTGGCCCGATATGCACCCGCTTTTGTAGATACCATGCCGGCTAGGGTGCATCACTTTATTATGGGGCTAAATCCAGAATATGTGGAGACTTGCATTATGACCACTCTACGAGAGAACAACAGCAGGGGAGTAGGTTTGGTTGCCAGGGGCCGTCAAGGCCAGGCGAGAGCTCACTATCAGTAGGTTCACAGTAGCAGAGAGTAGCGGAGCAGAGCAGATTATTGTACCACTTTGCCCTATCTGTAGCCGACGTCACTATGGGCATGCAGGTATGGTTCCACAACATGTTATACTTGTGGGCAGGAGGGTCATTAGATGAGAGATTGTCCAGCCAGAGGTCAGGGTGATCGGTACCGACAGGATAGATCTTCAGTAGGGTCACGGGCACCAACATCTCCTGTAAGGTGTAGGCCCTCAGCTCCAGTCGGCAGAGGCCGAGCTAAGGTCAGGGGCCTCTAACTCAGGTACCGGTCCAAATCGCACTTATGCTTTACTGGGACGGCAGGAGTCAGAGTCGTCACGGATGTGGTGATAGGTATGCTGGACATTTGCTGTCATTCTGTTTATGTATTGATAGATCCAGGATCCACCTTGTCTTATGTTACATCGTTAATGGCTTGGAAGTTCGATATCATTCCAGAATTACTTCGATGACCTTTTTCAGTGTCTACACCCGTCGGTGACTCTATCATAGCCAAGAGGGTCTACCGAGGGTGCACAGTAGAAGTTGTTGGCCGTCAGACTCTAGCAGATTTGATAGAATTAGAGATGATTGGCTTTGATGCAATTATGGGTATGGATTCGTTAGCGCCATGTTACGCCAATGTAAAATTTTGGACCAAGAATGTCCTATTCCACTTTCTAGGGGAGGTTGTACGGGAGTGGAAAGGTAGTGCAGCTGCGCCAAAAGGTAGGTTTATTTCCTATCTTCGGGTGAGAAAATTGATAGCGAAAGGATGCACTTATCATATTGTCAAGGTTCAGGATGTCCAAGCAGAATCTCCGAATCTTCAGTCCGTTCCAGTAGTCAATGAATTTTCGGATGTAATTCCAGATGAACTTCTTGGTATTCCCCAAGAACAGGAGATCGATTTTGCAATAGATTTATTACCAGGTACTCATCCTATATCTATCCTTCCATACCGAATGGCTCCTGTTGAGCTCAGGGAATTGAAGGAGCAGTTGAAAGATCTGTTGGATAAGGGCTTCATCAGGCCGAGTACTTCACTGTGGGGAGCACCAGTTCTGTTTATGAGAAAGAAGGATGGTTCCCTCCATATGTGTATAGATTACCGGCAGCTGAATAAAGCCACTATCAAGAATAAGTACCCGCTTCCCAGAATAGATGACTTGTTTGACCAGTTACAGGGGGCAAAGTGTTTTTCAAAAATCGACTTAAGATCTGGGTATCATCAGGTTCGGGTTCGAGAGAAAGATATTCCAAAAACTGCTTTCAAGACCAGGTATGGCCACTTTGAATTTTTAGTTATGTCCTTCGGGATGACGAATGCTCCAACAGTATTCATGGACTTGATGAACAACATCTTCAGGTCATATCTGGACTTGTTTGTGATAGTATTTATTGATGATATTCTGGTATATTCCCGTTCAGAGGCAGATCACCGAGATCACCTACGAATAGTGCTCTAAACTCTCAGGAATCGCCAGTTGTATGTGAAGTTTTCTAAATGTGGGTTTTGGCTGAATTCAGTGGCCTTTTTAGGCCACATTGTGTTAGATGTTGGTATACAGGTAGATTCACAGAAGATTGAAGTAGTAAAGATATGGCCTAGACCTACCACTCCGATCGAGGTACGTAGTTTCCTGGGGTTAGTCGGGTATTACAGAAGGTTCGTGAAAGGATTTTCTACCTTAGCAGCGCCTCTGACCAAGTTAACTCAGAAAGCGGCTAAATTTCACTAGACTGAAGCATGTGAACAAAATTTTTGGGAGTTGAAAAACAGACTGACCTCAACACCAGTATTAGCCTTGCCAGAAGGATTAGAGGTTTATGTAGTGTACTGCGATGCTTCACGTGTCAGGTTAGGGTGTGTTCTGATGCAACATGGTAAAGTAATTGCTTATGCTTCCAGACAGCTGAGGAAGAATGAGAAGAACTACCCGACCCATGACTTGGAGTTGGCCGCGGTAATTCATGCCTTGAAAATATGGAGGCACTATCTGTATGGCGTACATATAGATATTTTTACTGATCATAAGAGCCTCCAGTACATTCTCACATAGAAGGAGTTGAATCCGCGGCAATGTCGCTGGTTAGAGCTGTTGAAAGACTATGATGTGAATATTTTATATCACCCAGGAAGAGCCAATGTTGTAGCATATGCCCTCAGTCGCAAATCCATGGGAAGTTTGACATATTTGAAGCCCGAGCAGAGGGAACTGGCTCGAGAATTGCATCAGTTAGCAAGTTTGGTTGTCCGTATAGTAGATTTAGGAGACAGCGGAGCAGTAATTCAGAATACGGCAGTATCATCATTAGTTGTGAAAGTGAAAGAACGGCAGTACGAAGACTCTAATTTGGTTCAGCTCAGAGATAAGGTGCAGCAAGGGAAGATAGTGGATTTCAAGGTAACTGAAGATGAAGTTTTGAGATATAGGGGTCGCCTCTGTGTTCCAGATGCGGCAGGACTTCGCCAGCAAATTATGGGCGAGGTGCATTATTCCCATTACTCTCTTCATCCGGGTTCAACAAAGATGTATCATGATATAAAAGAAAATTACTGGTGGCCGGGAATGAAAAAGGAGATAGCAAAATTTGTAGCTCAATGTCCTAATTGCCAGCAGGTGAAAGCTGAACATCAAAAATTTGGCGGATTGACACAAGAGATAGCAGTGCCCATGTAGAAATGGGAGGCAGTTAATATTGATTTTGTGATAGGGTTGCCCCGTACCAGACGCAGATTTGATTCCATCTGGGTGATTGTTGATAGATTGACAAAGTCAGCTCATTTTCTGCCAATCAAAACCACTTTCTCAACTGAGGAATATGCGGAGCTTTACATTAGGGAAATAGTTAGATTACACAGCGTCCCAGTGTCCATTATTTCTGACAGAGGAGCACAATTCACAGCTAGGTTCTGGCAGTCTTTTTAGAGAGGATTAGGAACACAAGTTAACCTAAGTACAACCTTCCATCCTGAAACAGACGGGCAGGCAGAACGTACAATTCAGACGCTCGAGAATATGTTACGGGCATGTGCGCAGAATATGTTACGGGCATGTGTGCTGGATTTTGGGGGCAGCTGGGATGAACACTTACCACTTATTGAGTTTGCCTACAATAACAATTATCACTCGGCAATCCAGATGGCATCTTATGAAGCCTTACATGGGCGGAAGTGCAGATCTCCAATTGGTTGGCTCGAAGTTGGAGAATCAGAGTTAATTGGACCAGACATGATCCATCAGTTCGAGGAAAAAGTGAAGCTCATCAGAGAGCGCCTGCTGACAGCTCAAAGCCGCCAGAAATCCTATGCTGATGTGCGGCGGAGGAACCTGGAGTTCTAAATAGGTGACTGGGTATTTCTGAAGGTTTCGTCGATGAAGGGAGTGATGAGATTTGGTAAAAAGGGAAAGCTCAGCCCGAGGTTTATTGGGCCATATCGAATACTCCGTAGAATAGGTCAGGTGGCATACGAGTTAGATTTGCCTTCAAAATTGGAATCCGTTCACCCGGTCTTTCATGTGTAGATGCTACGAAAGTGCATAGGGGACCCATCCTGAGTTGTGTCAGTTGAGGATGTCCAAGTCACTGAGGAGTTAGCCTATGAAGAGGTTCGAGTAGCTATATTGGATCGGCAAGTTCGTAGGTTGAGGAGTAAGGATGTTGCCTCTGTTAAAGTACTGTGGAGAAACAAGAATAGAGAGGAAATGACTTGGGAAGCTGAGGACAACATGAAATCCAGATATCCTCATTTGTTCCAAGCTTAGTCCAGATCATGCAGTTAAGGTAAGTTATTGATTCAGTTGTTGTTTCATGATTTGTGTTATATGTATTGCTCAGTTGACTCAAGTCTTATTGTGAAATAGTTGTTATAGTGTTATGTGAAGTGCCTGTATTGGACTTTTCTGCGTTTCAGGGTTTTCAGATAGTCCATATTACAAGGGAAACTCTGCAAAAAAAATTCCAGAATAATAGTCCTAAAAGAGATAAACCCCTATAAACCAAGTTGACATTCGAGGACGAATGTTCCTAAGGGGGGGAGGATGTTACACCCCGTGAAAGTTAACGAATAGTAGGCGTATGCGTGAATGTGAAATAGATAAAGAGATTACGACGTGTGTAAAGAAGTCTCGGAAGTTTGGTCGAGCGAGGTCACGCCGCACAGGGCCCGACGCGCCAACCGGCAGGACACCAGCCAGCGCGGCTCCCCAGGCTACTGGTGCTTTGAGAGGCGCGAGGCGCCGGGTACCTTGGTGCTTTGAGAGGCGCAGGGCGCCCCCGCTGGCCACCGCCCAAAGTATATATATATAGCTCTTTAGTTTAATTGCAATTCATTTGCAAATTTCCTCTCAGCCAGAACTAAAGGAGAACGCAATTTTTTATCACTTTCACCCGATTACACCACGAAACACTGCCCGAATTCAAATTAACTTCAGGTATTGAAGTTTAAGGCTGTAGGGAGCATTTCTATGGAGTTATTTTCACAAAATTCGTCCAGCAAATCGTAACCCCGCCGAGCCAAAGTCGTTGGAATTTCTCCAAACTAATTTCTATACGGTCACAGGCTTCAAGGAAGCATTTCCTCCTTCTGGACTTTCAAGAAATTATGAGTTTCAAACCGTGTTTAGTTAAGTTGAAATATAGTTAATATTTATATATAAAGTTATCGTTTTATCGAATTTAGTACTAAAACT